>OZ005648.1:234159119-234443453 GCA_963930645.1 Salticus scenicus
AAATAACACTATTCCCGGACTAGTTTTTGTTTTAAGACTAATTTAGAAAAATTTTAAGACTAAGATTTTTCTAATTTAAGACTACACACCGCGACAAAAAGATAGGAACAAAGTTTTTTCTTTTTTTTTTTTTAATTTTTGAATATGATTCAAATATTTAATATGTTTTGGATATGATAATATTTTGTTATGATTATAAATGATCAGCACAATTTAGATAATTTTATTTTATGAAAATTTTAAGAAAACCCTTTGTTCCTTTTTGTCGCGGAGTGTCGTCTTAAATTAGAAAAATTTTAGTCTTAAAACTTTTCTAAATTAGTCTTAAAACAAAAATTAGTCCGGGAATAGTGTTATTTTATGATAATAATAAATAATAAGCACAATTTAGATAATGTTATTTTATGTACTTATCTTTGTACTTATCTTTTTGTCACGGGGTGTATGTGCTCACTTTCTCGAAAGACCATCTCCTAGTTATGAAACTGGATTCCAAGACATTTAAATAGATTAATATTTGAATAATACACACACACACACACACACACACACACACACACACACACACACACACACATATATATACATATATATACGTAAGTTAATTGAGTTTACACTCCAATTTTAACGTCGTGATCTGAGAGACTGCTTACGGTAGTTAGATGGTAATTTTAGTCACAGTAGTTAAGAGTTAAAATACGCCATAGCATACACATTATCTTTTAAATATCTCTGTTTCTTTACATTGAAGCACCGTTTAGAGTTTTTTTAGCTTGTATAAGGCTTGAGGAAACTCTCTATGCATCATCAAACAATAATCTCCTTGTTCTTCATTCACCACCTAGATATTTTTAGAAATAACTGAGATGAGAGTTGAGAAAGTGGAGATTAAAATTTTTTTTTTGTCAAAAAATTCCATTTCCTGTCAAAACTGTACATGATGGAAATTTTTGAATATATATATATATATATTTTATGAACATCCAAAAGTACACCAGAAAAATATATCTCGTTGAAGGGAAAAAAAAAAAAAAAATCATCGCAGATCCGTGTTATTCTGTAACAAACAAACAAAAAACTTATATCCTTTTATAAATTTTAATTACTTCAATATTCTTGTCCTTTCTTTTGATAACATAGTACACTGGCATAATGCTATGACTAAATTAAAGTGATAAGTTAAAATGACGCTTTCTATCCATACAGCATTCCATAAAAATTATAAAGATGAGTAATTTTTAACTCAAAACGATTATTGAACAATAGTCTAAGAAATTTAACTCAAGTTTATATTTAAATGTATGTTTCGAGCTTTTGAGAATTAAAAGCTAAATTTTGTAAATTTACATTAAACATGTTTTGTACTTTCTGTCACTTTGTCAAGTCTACAACGGAATTTATCAAAGCTAAAGATAAAAGAACTTTAAAAAGAAAAATAGTTTTATGGTAAATACATTAAAAATGCATTTAATTATCCTGATAAAAAAAATGTTATTCTTTTAAGCTTTATCAATTTTATTTAATTTAACGTTTGTACTCTTTCGTTTGAAAATGAACACTGGTGTTTTGCTGTAGCTAGATTCACGTGATAAGTTAACATGGCATTTTCTATCTACGTAGCATCTGATAAAATGGGAACCATGTCAGAAACAAGGCAGCTCCTCAAAAACTGTCACGGTTTTTGAAAACCATATTGACATTGATGCTGCCCGATTTGTCACGGTGTTTATATGGGTCATGACTTATGACCGACAGTTTTCCGCTCTGTCTGCGAAATATACTAAATAGTGATAAGTTCAAGAAAAAAACTTGATTAACGCATGAACCGACTAAGTCATAGCCCAGAGTACCTTAATTTTGGGTGCTCAACATTTTATTTTTAGTTTAAAAGAAGTCATTTAAAACTATTAAAAAATGTTCATAAAAATAACACTTTGTAAAAATTTTACTTCTAAAAACAGAATTGAAAATTTCCTAAAGTTCATTATTTTGTTCAATTATGCATTTTTGAATGAAACAAGGAACAATTAAAGCTGCTTTCAAAGAGTGGTAAAAAAAAAAAAAAAAAAAAAAGCGAGAAAAATATTTTCCGAAGAAATCAGAAAATATTCAATAAATACATACTGATATTGATTTCTATGTACAAATATAATACTAGCAGGCTTTGCCCGCTTCGCTGGTCACTATTTTTAAGTGGATTCTCCAAATCCCATAGCATTATTAATAAAGTCTCTAAAAAAAAAAATTAAAAAAAAAATAATAGTTAATAAATAATAAAAAAATAATATAAAATAAATTACTGAAATCAGTTGAAACCTTAGTTATAATGTTCGTGACCTGCAATTCGTGAACGCATCTACCATATATTTCTCAGGACAAATAAAACGCTAAAATGTCTCGAATTTACTCCATCGTAAGCCCCCCCCCCCCCATACTGAAAATCACAGAAAAATTAAATAAATATGTAAATAAATAAATAAATAAAATAAAATAAAAGTGGGTTTTTAAAAATATCCCAAACAAGGCGCATGGCTGTTTTCAACATCTTTGTGTCATTTTCGATAGAGCTCTACTCAAAAATACTGAATTTGCTAAATTTTCTCCCGAAAATCAGTTTTACCCTCCCCACCTTAGCAGAGTTATGCTTACAAACGCGTTTTTGCCACCTGCCCCCTCAGTGGGGGAAAGGGAAGAATTTCGTAAAATCCCGTTACTATAGGTGTCTTATACATATAAGCAATCCACGCATCAAAATTCGTGGCTGCAGTTTCTATAGATTTCCCAGGGAAAAATTAACGCTAAAAGGGAGATAGGGTCTCGATTTTACCCCTTCGTAAAGACCTCTCCCTCCCCAAAAACCAAAAATCACAAAAAAAAAATAATAATTGGGTTTTTAGAAATATCCCCAAGAAGAAGGACGGCCTTTTTCAACATCTTTGTAATATTATTGGTAGAGTTCTACTCGAAAATCTGAATTTTGCGAATTTTCCCCCCTAAAACCGATTTTACACTTAAAAATCGAAAATTCCAAAAATCGCAGATTTTTTTTTTTTTTTTTTTTTGTACTCAAGTCTAGTCTCTTCATGTGTAATTTATTCGCCGTGAAGTAATTTGGAGCCGAGTTATGCTTACAAACGTGTTTTTGTCTTCTGCCCCCTGTTTAAATCTGGTAGATGAGGAGTGCCGGGTTCGATCCCAGGTTGTGCTCATCGACCCAGCCGTTCGGAGTTTTCTATGGTTTTCTCCGAAATTCGCGTAAATACGGGCTAGGAACCCGTTAGAAAGATCCCCATAGAGGGCATTCCACCTATAGACCTAGGACCCTAGTGTAGTCAATCAACCTTAAACCCTACAACCAACCAACCTAGGTCCATAGCATAAACTGTTGGTCATAACCAATACTCCTACACACTTATCTGCAAAATTCTAACAAGAAACGAAGAGCTTTTTTCCTCCTTATATTAAAGAAAAAGACATATTTTAAAATTTCTGTCACTTGTGACTTCATTATACTAATACAGTTATTATTTGAGAAATTTATGAAAAAAAAAAAAAAGAATAAATATTATTTTTGTATTTTATACTTGTGTGAACATTTAAAATTTGTGTGAACATTTAAAATGCCATTCTTCATTTTGTGAATTGATTCTATGAATTTCCACACATACTATTTTGAAATGAAAATTATTGACATTTAAAAATGAAAGTAAATTCATAGAACGAAGTATTTAAAAGTAATGCTTTTAAAGTGTAATTTAGCTGTTTTTCTTGAAATTCTGAAGCAAAATACAGATAGATATAATCGTTAATTCTTTATAAAGTTTCATCACAAAGTTTAAAATACCAAAGATTGCTAAAAGGTATTTTTATTTATCTATTTGCAGAAAATAAACTATTAATAATCAGTTTTGTTACACGAAAAAAAGAAAAAAAAAGGAAAAACAGAAAAGGAATGAAAGAAAACTAAAAAGGAAGAAAAAGAAAAAGGTGTGTGTGTGTGTAGGGGGAGCGTAGAATTTTAAGAAAATAAGAGACTGGCGAAGTCACACCTGCAAAAATGCATTACAAAAATACAGTAAAAAACCATTTTATACGCTTCTTAAGGGACTGACGTAAAACAACGTATAAATGAGAAGACATAAAATCGAATTTTGAATAAACAAGTTTCATTCCTACAAATGAATGTAATTATATATAAAAATAGTTTTAAAGTTTTTAATAGTATACGTTTATTATTTTACAGTCTTGTTTGTATTGAAAACATTGAATGAATTTTAAAATAAAACATTTATCAAAAAACTGAGAAGAGCCATATATTAATTGAATGCCTCAAGTGCTAACTGTGATTGCTTAACTTGAGTACTAATATGATGCACACTGCATTATGTTAAATACTAATCATTAAATGATATATATTCACGCAAATAAACATTTAATTACAAAAATCTTTAATAATAGTCTGAAGTGCTGATTATCTGTGAATATTAAATGTACAGTTTGGAACAAAAAAAAAAAAAAAAAAAAAAAAAAGAAGAAGAAGAAGAAGAAGAAGAAGCCGCACTTGGATATTTTCCTTTTCTCTTTCTTCAATCGTCAATTTATCGTTTAGAAAGCAAATTTTTGAACAGATTTTATTGCGTCGTCCTCCACGTACACTTTAAGATTGATCCCAGTGTTAAAAACAAAATGCAATTGACAGGAGAATTGTAATTAAGGTATTTCAAAAATGGCGAGAATGAGGCAGTTAACGATGCCACAAAAAGTATTAAATTTAGAATGAAAATAAAAAAGTTGTTTAATACACAAGATGGCAAAATAATTAAATGTTAACGAAATATTGGTGAGACGTTTACTAGCAAGATATAAATTTTTTTAGGCGGCTACGTTGCTCATCTAAGCCATATGACCGCAATTTAAAAAAGCAAATGTTTAAAAAATCGATTTGTATAATGTTAAGAACTTAGAAAAGATTTTAAAAAAGTGTTCAGTAAAATAATTTCTTCAAAAACAATGAAGCAACAATTAAACAAAGCAGGTTAAAAACCAGAAGATCTGGTAAAAAAGCCATTATCAAGGGGGGGGGGGGGGAATACTTCATTTGACTAAAAGTTAAAAAAAAAAATTATCAGTTAATTATTGGGCTGAACTGTTTTTCTCTGATAAGACAAGTTTAATTTATTTCGAGCTGACAGAAAAAGCTAGTAGAATGCCAAAAGTGACCGATTTAATGAAAATTGTACTCTTAAAAACAGTGACACCTTCTCCGTACATTATGGTACGGAAGTGCATAGCTTTTCAAGGAGTTGGATAAATTTTCCTGTTCAAGGGGTCAATTAAATCGAAATAAAACACCGTCGTTATAAAAGTGGCGTCTGACCATTCTTGGGACATCTTGGACTTTTCTGCAATCAGTATTTCAAGATTATAATGTACCTTGCTGCGCTTGTGGTACGTTTAGTTGATTCAAATTATTAAAATTACCTATCCATTCCCATGAGCACCTATAATTCAGTAAATAATCATAACTTTTTTCACTTTAAGTTAAATTGCACAAAGAATATCTTCTTTACCAGACCTGAGAGTAGTCCTAAAATGTCTACGCTCGAAAATGTTTAGGCTTTAAAAAAGAGGAGGGATTCGAAATTTGCAGCCTACAACATTGCAAGCACTAGACAAAAAATGTTATGATATTTGACCCAGTAAAATATCTGAGATTTATATTAAAAAACTATATAATACTATGCCATTGCACATTAAAGCAGTAATTCTGTATAAAGGTGGGATTATACAACGCAGAATACATATTTTTATTAATTAATTTGTTTATTTCATATATTAAATCATAACAGAATACTAAGTATATGTTTATTATGTTACGTTAAAAAAAAAAAAATGTAGATTTTTATTAATAATTCGTAGAGTGTAATAAAGCGAATTACTAAATCAAAAATATACATAGGTATCATTTTATCTCATTGGTATTATGCATTTGTTTCAGTCATTAGTTTTGAAGTTATAACAAATAAAAAACGTATAAGTCAATTTTTCTGCAGTACGCCTTTTTTTTTTTTTTTTTTTTTTTTGTCCCGCATTGTATGATTATAAATTGAACTAAGTTTATTCCATGCTTTTTTTTTTTTTTTTTTTTCCATTAGTGTGACCATAAAAGGAAGTTTCTAACGAAATTTAATATTTACAGCATCAAATTTTATTATTTTATAAAATTAGGCAATATAGTAAATTAATATATTTTTTTAAATGTTCATTATTCATTTATTTGTTTATTTAATTCTTACTATTCAAAGGATATGTGGCATCTTAAATTTCTTCAATCACCCCATTTATAAGCTTTTGACAAATATTAACGAAAATGATTTTTAAACATAAGGAAAAACAAATAATAACCAATATTAGCTCAGATTTATCATATTTGACAGTAGAAAATTAAAATTTTATAATTCGAATACTAACCATTTATTTAATAAAAGTTCTTTGATTAATATTTATACTTAAAATTTTATAAACGCTTTAAATTATGAAAAATTCATTTGCAATGAACCGTTATTTATTTATTGACATTTTTGATACTATGAAATAACTTCAATCAGGCAAGCAAAATTTCATAAAATTCTCAAACTCGCTTAAAATTAATACAAAAATTAATATATATATATATATTTCTAGTCTTAAATTTATTTTATTTTATTTATTTATTTTTCAAGAATTTTGATACCAAATTAATTCTTACTTGAAAATCAAACATTTATTTTTAATTAGTAGATTGTAACTACTCACTTAAATTTCTGACTTTAATTGATTCTTATTTATTTATTTATTTATATAGTTATTATTTTTTATGATGTATTTGCCTACCACTACAAAATTAAATTGTGCAAAACAGAGAGATTTTCACTGTTTGATTAATTGCAGGGAATCTTGAATGTATTTATTTATTTAATTTAATTTAATTTAATTTAATTTAATTGGTATCTGTTACTTTACCATGATAGGAATGTGTTTGTCTTAAATTTAATACAAAAATTTTGCATAATTAAAAAACGCCAATGTTGCATGAAATTACTGAAATAATAAATGAATAAATATTTAATGTTTATTACATCTACAGATATACATTTGTTTATTTCCTTAAAAAAAAAAAAAAAATAATAATAATAATAATAAAAATAAATAAATAAATGTAAAAATAATAGTCAAAGTCAAATAGAAAATTCATATATAGTTTTGTGAAAAAAATAAACATGTATTCCATCCGTAATAAGTGTATGAGCATATTAAGGAAAAATCAGTAAGGGAGAAATAAGAATACTAAGTTATATTTGTTACTTATAAATACTGTTGTTCTCCTCTTTCATGTTTTGAATCTGATGAACGTCTCGGGTCTTTTTGGGAGTCGTAGGTGAGGGTTAAATTTAAGCAATCCAAACAAACATGTTGTCGTCTTGGTCTGCATCACCAGCACAGACATTGCGGCAACTCGACCACTCCCGTGTCTCCTATTTCCAATTTTGGTTCCTATCGCTTTTCCATCAGACTCTTTTGTTTTTGTTGCCAACCCTTTCTCCTATCAGTCCAAGAGAATGTGATAACGACCAACAATGAAAATAAACCAGAAACAAACGTGTACTTGTTTTCGTTTTTAAAAAAGAAAAAGCTTCTGAAAGAGTTTAAATGATATCGTTACCTTTTTCTAAAAACTTTAATTTAAAAAAAAAAAAGGGTATTTCTTCCTTATCTCCTTAACGTACACTGTAAAAAATATGTCTTATTTGCTGCCAGAAATTTTCTGTAATTTGAGAAAATATGTTCTGACAACGCAATTTTTTCGTAAATTACGTGTATTTTCTCAAATTACAGAGAATTTCTGGCAGCAAATAGGACATATTTTTTTTACAGTGTAGCATTGATATGCTTACATTGTGACAAAATTTTAATTAATACTTTGCTAAGAAATGGGAAAAAAAAAAGAGAGAGAGAGAGAGAGAAAATAGAACATTTAGCCTTGAGTGTTCATTTCAAAAAGATGAGCAGTGTGTATTATTATGTGCATAACTTCCATAACTTCACCTACTTCTGTTTGTTTTTTATTTTTTAAATGCCAGAAATACAGTTACAATGCGGTACATAGATATAATTCATCATGTATAGGAAATACCAAAATTCCTTCACAAAAATATCACACTCTTGGATAAATTGTACATGCTCAAAACTTATTCTTTTCGAATTGATATAAGAGAAGAAAGTTTAACATGTGGGAGGGGGGGGGGGGTAGAAATAAGTAACAATAAGCGTGTAATAATATTTACTTTTATTTAATACTTCAAGATTATTTTGAAGGGAAAATGTGCATATTTAAAACTATAGTCAACAGTATCTTTTATTTTTCAGTATGAACTCCGAATGTCATTCAAAAGGTTGCCTTAAAATTAAAAGCAATACTTACATTAAATATCGTCAATTTTTTGGTAATTATTTTTGTTTGGCTCTTATTGTTTTTGCTAAGCTATTGGGCAAATTAATAGCGAAATTTTGGGTTATTTAATCCATTGCTATTGTCAGAAACATCTTAGTATTTCCTCCTCTTCCAATAATTTGCTCTTTATAACAATGTTGCGAAAGGAAAGTATTTCAAGGTTATTCTCCTATTTTCTTATTTATATTTGATTAATCTTCAATTTATATGCTATTTCTTATTATGATGTTTGATTTTTTGTGCTTTATATATATATATAAAGTTTGAAAAGGTTTACACACACACACATATGCACGTTAATAGGAAGTATTTGTGAATGGAATATATTTTGATAGGATATAATTTATGAAGTTTTCGAATATTAATTTCATATTCACGTAATAAACTCATGGGTATTACGTCATTGAGATATTTACTTTTTAAGCATTATGTTCATTCAGAAATTTAACATAAAATTTTGTTGCAAGAAATATAAATGAAATGTGTAAAAGTTATTCAACATTAAAGAGTTTGTGAATAAATTTAATGAAAAATATATTTTTGTCTTGGTAAACTCCTAGTTATTTTATCCCAAAACATTTTTTTTCTTTTGAATGATTTTTGCTTAGCGTACTTTTATTCTGTAACAACTGATATTTCTGCGTATTTTAGAGACATTGAAATGATATTTTAACATAATATTTTTAACACTGTGTTATTTGTTTATTTTACAAATAGTCCAAAATGTATTGTCAATTGCTTTATTCCATTTATATATTTGTACTGATAAGTATAAAGGATTTAAGTCCATATTCTTGATTTTTCAGGATTTTTCAGCAAAAATAAAATTATACTAATTAAAATCTAATCAGAAGAATCGATTAGGAAAAAGGGATTTCGTTGACTTATACCCTTTATACCATTCAATGATTGTCAACCTTCATTTAATATCGGGGGGGAAAAAATGAATTAAATATTTTATACCATAAATGAATGCTAAATTTCTGACTTGAATCATTTTTTACTAATGGATTTTCTCAGAGACTAAATGACATAGACTTAAATTCTTTATACCAATCGATAGAGAATTTTTTTCTGATTTTGACAATGTACTTAACTCAAAATCGACATTTTTGGACTTAAATCCTTTATACTTTATCAGTACAGATTATATTCCATTTAGATTTTTTTCCCTTTAAATACGAAATTAATTTGATTTTATTAACTAAAATAATTAATTTCAGAATTGTTGCATTAGTAATTTTTAAAACTGTTACATTAGCAACATAGCAACATTAGAATAAGCTTACTAATTAAGTTTACTTGTATACAGCATTTTCCTTTTTAAATTTTAAATTTATTTTTTTATTGCTTTAAAGATAATTTTTGAAATCTTTGCAATTTGTATCTCATAAAATAATAATAATAATAATAATAATAAAAGCAAAATAATTTCATGGAAATAATATTTATTAAATATTTTCTTGCTTGTAAGTTTGTTACTAGGAGTAGTACTTTTGACTTAACACAAAAATGCTTATTTATTTGACTATGCAAAGAAATCTATATTAAAATTATTTTTACGTGAATCATCATAGAATTCCGTTATAAAATAAATAAATGAAAAGTAAAACAAAACTTCTGGAAGTAACTTTTTATTTTATTTTATTTTGTCAAAACTTAGACTATTAACTTTAAGTGTCAGTAAATTACCTACGTACGAAAAATATTCATATTTCTGATTTTTCCTTGCCTGCTTTTAAACTTAATATGATATGCAATTTTATGAATTTCTTCAATATGCGTTAATGAGTAATTTTATTATTTCTTTTTCTCCTCTTGAGTAAATTGAAAATGAGTATCATAAAATGAATCAGAATTTATTTCTGAAACAGCTAGCAGGTTAATGCAATCAAATAAACATTATTTAACTACATTATTTTATTTAATTAAATAAAGATAATCTATGTAGATTTTTAAAAATGTTTTATTTATCTTAATACACAAAGAGGAAGAAATTTCTGTTTATTGATATTTGATCCCCCTTTTTTTATGGTAGTACTTTAAAAAAGTAAAGAATACAGGGGGGGGGGGAATAATAAAAGGTGCGGGGCGAAGAAAACAACAACAACAATATATATATATATATAAGTGTTAATAAAAAAAAAAAAAAAGAAAGAAAGAAAAGAAAAGAAAAAAGAAAATCAACTAACAATTGCTTCAATATTCCAATGATGCTTTTTTTTTAGCAACGACAAACAGTTATAGGATGAGGAGCAAAAATAAAATTATAAATATTACGTTTAAATTTACGTTTAAAAAACGCAATTCATAGCTACGAAATTTGGGAATCTGTATATTCCGTAGAAAATTTAACATCATTAAGTTAATTCACTTCTTAAATATATATATATATATATATACACTCCTTCTCATATTTATAAGGACACTTTATATTTTAAAATAACTAATGTAAAAATAATTGTGAATAAGATTATACTAAGTGCTCTTAATATATCTAGTATTCTAAAAACCAAAACTACTATAATTTTTTTAATATGACACAAAATTAATAAAAAATAATGCAAAATATTTTTTTCTCCACGTTTTTAGATGTTCATAATTATAGGGACAATCAAGATTTTTTCGTTTTATTTAACTTACAAGCGGATACATTTCAGTTGACATGCAGATTCGTTAACTACTGGGCTAGATTAATTCATATATAAGCTTTCAGTTTTTCTTGGTCGGACATTACTGATAATTCCTCGAAAAAAAGAACGTTCATGTAGTGAAGTATGATAAACGTGTTTTTTAAGTGGAAGGATAATTCCAATCCGCCGAATTTCTAATGAAATTCGAAGATCTAAAATTACTGAAGGAAATGTGATTAAACGTTGAACTGGTGGTTCGACAGGAGAGAGATCTGATGCAAAATCATAGTTGTTTTACAGAGATCGAAGACTCATAATTGCTCTTACTGTTCTACTCATAATGACTGCTGCTGAATTTGCTCGCAATTTTTAACGAAAGGTTGAGGTCCACATTTATGCATGTTTAAAATAATTAATAATATGTTAAAATGAATAACAAACCTGTAATGATCAATAAGTATTTAATGGGGGAAAGAACATCTGTGTTACAGTTGAATAAAGACAATATTAAATGGTAAAATGTTGCATTTTCGGATGAAAAACATTTTATTCTTGATTAATGAAATGGTTTTAACAGTTACTGGCACGATCTGAAGATAGCGAAAGACAGAGCAGATTTTGTAAAGGCAGATATGAATCGAGCATTTTAAAGGTGGATCTGTGGTGCTCTGGGGAGTTGTTTCTACTGAAGGCAGAATGAATTTAGTAATTTTTCTATTATTATGAATATCAAGAGAATATCCGCAAATTTTAAAATCGGAATTCTCAAATTTTTGTTAGATTTTGGGGGGTAATAATATTTTTTTCAACAAGACTTACATTTTTGCTCTACTTCTGGAGCAATAGGAAATAGTTTGAAGAAAGAAACTTCTTTATTGTTGCCTTTCCCGTAGCCTAAAATTTGAAAAAACTTTAACTTATCATATTAGAAAAGTGCATGCAAGTGGAAAGCAATTTTAAATAGTTTAAATGTATTCAGAATATCATCTATACTGTATGAAATGATATTGAAAGCGAATATTAAAGAAAACATATATGTATATATCAGAGGGAATGTCTGAGTGTTTCACCCTAAATAGAGGCCCTAAAAAATATTAATTTAAAGAATAATTGAAAAAATATACTAAGATTCGAGCTGTCCTTATAATTGTGAACACCTGAAAAATGCTTTTTTTGACCGTATTTAAAGTTTTTAAGATAGCAAAACGAGAAAACTTTTTAAATATCATCTATTAATGAAATTCAAGTTAATAAAAAATATATTTGTTTAAATAATAGTGTTCAGCGTTTAGTTAATATAAAAAAAATGGGTGTCCTTATGAGAGGGAGTGTATGAGGGAATTATGAGAAGGAGTGTATATATATATATATATATATATGGATTTCAAAATTTAAGCAATCTTGTCCAATATTATTTTCATTACCTTTTTCTACCAGAAAATATCTCCATTTCACTTTAAACTGAAGTGTTGGGGAAAAAAATCACCATCTAGTTAAAAACAAATACTTTCACATTATTTTATTTTATTTAATCAAAATAATCTATGTACATTTTCGAAATGCGTATAAGTTTTTTATTTGTTTATTTATGTTTAAAAACAATATATAAAGAGGAGGAAATAATAATTTTGTGTACACATAGCCATATTTAAAATTGTATCTATGAATTCTCTCTTTAAATGCTGTTTATTTATATTTTAAAACAATATGTAAAGAGGAGGAAATAATAATTTTGTGTATACATAGTCATATTTACAATTGTATCTATAGATCCTTTCTTTAAATAAATGCTAAAAAATATTCTTTTGATATCAATTAATTATGAAATGGCCGAATTAAACTAAAAAGGGAAATGGTGATGTAATAACTGTTATATAATTATAATTTAAACTATTTGAATTAATTCGTTATTTGTGATCATGGTTTGATATTACTCAAATATAACTACATCTACGTTTTTGCATTCAAAATATTATTTATATTTATATACTACATGATTCTATAAAAAGTCAAAATTGTTTAAAATGAATACATATCAGATTCACCTATTTCTAAGCTACCAATAATTTTTAAATAGATACATTAAACATCTTAAGAAAAAAAAAAAAAAAAAAAAAAAAATATCATGAGAATTTAAAGAAAGAGGGGGATCTGAATCTACGTCTAAGTCGTAAAAGTAGAGATCTATAACTTTAATAGACTTTAAGGAACGTACTAGATAGATGGTGATGATTAGACTAACCAAGACCGCCCAAGGTGCTATTATTTTCCTTGACATTCAATTTGTCTCAATTGACTAGACTTATTTTAGTGTCGAGACAGTTTCTGAGATTCAGCACGCGTCTAAAATCAATTTGTTTTCTATTTTTCAGTGGAACCGATGGAATCCGGTCAGCAGGCTCCCGAATCTCCAGCCGATACTCCGTCGCTGACCGACTCCGAGGATCTCGACTGCTTTTCGGACAGCAGCGGTACTCCAGCGCCCGATCACGACGACGTTTTCCTCTCGCCGTCGGAAGATTGCACGTCATCCCAGTGGGGGACACCCTCACAGCAGCAGCAGGGGCTTCTCATATCCGGGGCGTCGTGGGATTCTTATAGAGTGGCACCTGTTCACCAGGCTGGTACGTCAGCAAGGTAAAGTGCAAATAATTTTTTTTTAATTAAATACTGTTGGGAATTCACTTGTTTAGATGAAGTCTTTAAAATCCAAAATAAATTTTATATAAAAAATTTCGATTAGTGATTTTTAACACGATATTTAAAGATGGTGATTTTCCTCTTACGTACAAACGTACAAAAAGAACTACTTGCTAGGTATTTCAAATTTTGTCAAAGCTTCTAAAGGTGACTTTCTTTTTTTTCTTTTTTTTCTTTTTTTTTTTTTTTTGTTCTTTTATTACATTTAACTTTTTATTGCAATCTCTTATAATGAAATAATTGGAAGAAAACAGCGATTTTTAAGAATGATATTTGATCCAAAAAAATTAACGAAGCTGCGTTAACAAATTAAAAGTTTTAAATTATTTAATTAATTTATTTTTGCGTCACAAATGCGCATTTATTTTTCTTTTAACTTTGCATCCTTCAAAAGAAAAGTACCTTAAATAAAATAATGCATTCCTCCCTTCTTATATGAAAATAAAGTGCATCATTTTTATTGTTAATTTAAGGATAAGGAGGGAAAAAATTCTGTCAAATATTTAAAGATAATTTGTATTTAAGTGATTATTTATTTATTTAAATAAAGTTGCAATTTCAAAATTATTATCTTTTGTAAAATTATTTTAATTAAAGCTGTAATGTTTTGGAATATTACTTTATTACTATTTTATTTTATAGATAAATAAAATGTATATTACTGTTATCATTATTACAAAATAGGCGAATAAAAAGCTAACATTATTTTATTTTATATTAAAATTTGTTGCATGTTTTATATGTTTTTCTTTTTTGCGTGATTATTTGACATATTTTTACTGCAAAAATAATATAATTTTATTTTAATTGAGATTTAATTCCCATGTTTGCTAAGTTATATATTTAAGTATTAATTAAATGACTTATCGAAAATATTTCACTCTATTTTTCTGTTGGTAATTTTCATTTGAACGCATACACACACACACACACACACACACACACACACACACACACATATATATATATATATATATACTTGCATGGGTGCAAGTTTCTTATACAAGTTTTTCAGATGTAATGTATTTTATTAATTATTACTAGTATTTCATTTAACTATTTTTATTACTGTATGGCTCTAAATGTTTGATTTTAATAAGGTTTCCATAACTCTTCAGTTTTAATTTTCTCTTTTTTTGGTGGTGTTATTGGGGGTAGCTTGTTGTAAATATTTAGCAATTTGCATACAACAAGACAGAAATAACACCTAATTTACATGCAACATTCATTCTGCTCCCTTGAAAACGTAATGAATTTGCATGTTTCCATTTATGGATGTTTGATAGTCGCAATCTCTTTTTGAATTTTTCTGTTTTATCTTTTTCAATGTTTCTTGTTTTCATCTATTCAATGTTTGAAAAGGTTTTCAATATATATATATATATATAAGATAAATAACTATTTATTTAAATTAATAAAAATACTACATCATAATTCTAACATTTTTATTAATATTATTATTATATTTTCATTAGTAAATATATTTATCTATTAGTTAACCTATCTGTTTTCTGTAACAGTGTTTCTTTTTATATAACAGACACATACGAAAAGAAAATTTTTAAAATATGATTTTTAAAATTTCTATAAATATTATAATTTTTCAGTTGATGAACTTTATTTCAATGCATATATTAAAAATAAACAGATAAATAAGTAAATATTCAATTAGGGGACAGACTACTTTTAACAATAGGAAAATTTTCGACCAAATTTCAGAATTGTTAAAAAAAAAAAAAAAAAAAAAAAAAAACGAATGTATGTACAAATATATATATATATATTATTTTTATTTATTTATTTATGTATTTTGTGTGTGTGTGTGTGAACTAGTATGACATTGCTCTATTGATTTAAAATACAGTCGAAGCTCGTTAACATGAACACTGATAACGTGAATTATTTTTAACATGAACTGTTTCCACAATCCCTGTCAAAATGCAGATTAGTTTAGTTATATGAAGATTAGTTACTGATAGCATGAACTACTGATAACATGAACAAATTTTTTATCCCCCTTGAGATTCACGTTAACGAGGTTCGACTTTATTTTGACTTATTTTAAAATAGAAATATACTTTATTGCAGATTACTTTTTAAAAAAATACAAGGGTGCTTTCTCACTGCGCGTAGGATATCTCAAATACAATTTCCTTTATCCATATAATTTTTAAATTAAATGAAACAAAAGCAAAACATTAAAATTTAAAAAATCTAAACTAAAAGGTTTTAATTATTTTAGTAATATGGAGTTTAATTAATAATTAAATTTGAAATATGAAATTACCATGAAATTTTTTATATTTTCACAAACATTTTTTTTTCTATTGAACAGAACTATTTATTTTTAGTTCATTTTATTCATTATGTCAAAATGTATTGTTGAGAAAAATTTTAAGTTCATATCTCAAATACTTTTTGAAATATCATGCACTGCACGCAGTGAGAAAGCACCCTTGAACAAAAAATAATAATAATAATATGCAATAAAATAATTTTCTATTTTAAAGTAAACCAAAATAATATTTTTAATCAATACAGTAATGTGATACTAGCTATAAAAAAAAAAGTTTATTTCTACATGCATTCATTCTTTTTCTTTCTTTCTTTCTTTCTTTTTCTTTCTTTCTTTCTTTCTTTCTTTTTCTTTCTTTCTTTCTTTTTTTTTTTTCAGAAAGTTGATCGAAAGTTTCTTCATTTTCCCATTTTTAAAAGTAGTCCTCTTAAAATAGTAATTTTTTTAATACAACTGATTCATATATATCACATCATTATTACTATTTATTATTATTATTATTATTATTATTAGTAGTAGTAGTAGTAGTAGTAGCCGTAATAGTAGTAGTAGTATTAAATGTACATATCTATTAGTTAACCTAACCTGTTTTCTGTATCAATTTTTTATATGATAGACGTGTAAGAAAGGAAACTTTTTAACACGTTGAGTGCCAGGTCAGCCATCGGTGGCTGATACTAAACTTTCCGTTTAGGCCGCGTCAACCACCGGTGGCTGACAGTGTAAAATATATAAAGTCGCGTCAACCACCGGTGGCTGACAAGTGATGATGTAAAACTAAGACATTTACATAGTTTTAAGTAATTACTGAAAAATTATTTCAAATTTACTTAATTTTTATTTATTACAAAATATCATTAAGGCATTTTAATGGATTTTATTGAAACACGGTAAACATAACGCGCTTCTAAGAAGCGCGCGTGACCTGACGGTGATTTCCTTAAGAATTCGCGTGGCGCTTAACGTGTTAATGATGATTTTAAAAAGTTGTATAAATTTTATAATTTGTCAGTTGATGAACTTCATTTGAAAACATATATTGTTAAAAAACAGATAAATATACGAATAAATTAAGAAAACCATTAATATTGCATAATAATTATAACTGATTTATATATCTCACATATTATTATTATTATTATTATTATTATTAGTAGTAGTAGTAGTAGTAGCAGTAATAGTAGTAATAGTAAATGTATATATTACTTAACAGCTGCTTATATATATATAGACTTGTAAGAAAAGCAACTTTTTAAAATACGATTTTAAAAATTTGTATAAATTTTATACTTTTCCAGTTGATGAATTTCATTTGAAGGCATATATTGAAAATAAATAAATAAATATCCAATTAAACTGATAAAAACTTCAATATACTTACATCATAAATGATTCATGTATCTCACAAGTTTATTATTATTATTATTATTATTATTATTATTAGTAGTAGTAGTAGTAGTAGTAGTAGCAGCAGTGGCAGTAAATGTACTTATTAATTAGCTAACTAACTTGTGTTCTGTATCATATTTTTACGCAATAGATGTGTAAGATAAACTTCTTTTTAAAATATGAACCAATTCCTGAAATTAAAAAAAAGGAAAATTTGTTTTGAGATTGCTAGTCTGACGGAATTTTGATTGAATATGTAGGATATCCATAGGTACATAGGAAGAAGAGGGCTTCGGGGAGGCCAATTGAATGAAGAAATCTTTTTAAACTTTTATTTATGTGTAAATTTTGTTTCTGATATTAAAAATAAATAAATATTAATTAATGTTTAGTTACTGATTTTCTCAAAAATAATTTTTAATTGAAATTGTTTGAGCCCCACCTATATGATTTTTAAATTGCGACGCTGCTGGATGTCCAGATGAGAATCCGACACAAAAATTGACAAAAGCATATTTTCTTCATTGTCCCATATGAATTTTTTACTATTTCTGAATTTTTAATCTACTGCTCGGTATTATAATTTAAATAATATTTTAAGAGCGTACAATACATATCCTCGCGACAGGCCCATGTTATGGTATAAAAAGTTTTCTTACAGAATTACTCATTACATAATATAAATAAATATATCTATATATATTAATTTCGTTTTTACATTCAGAAAAATCACAACCATTAAGTTTGTTCTCTTTTTCCAAAAACTGATTTTTCAAATTTCAATGTTTTATTTTAAAGTAGATGAAAGGGAAAAAAAAAAAAAAAAAAAAGAGAGAGAGAGAGAGAGAGAGAGAGAGATATGCATTTTGTTATTAAAAATTTGTAAAGTCTGTTTACGGGAAAACGAGAAGAAATTTAACATTTGCGAATTTTCTGAATGTGAAAACGGAATTAAATATATAATAATCCATCATTAAAGTGATCAAACACCAGGAAGGGAGACTTGAATTAATCAAATATAAACAGTATATTATTTATTACATTATATTAATACTTTCTAGACACATTATTAATATCATTATTATTGTTAATTATTTTCAGTTGTGAAAATTGTCAGATACTGTCATCTGTTATCACAGAGTGAAGAGGATAATTTAAATTTCAGATAAAGCTATCATAAGTTATTTTGTCCGTCTATTTTCTGAGGAGTTTCTGAAATCCAGGTCCAATCGGCTGACTTTTCCAAAATTTTTAATGAAAATTTTTTAAAATATTATTTAAATGTTTCTCTTTTATATGTTCAGAATTTTGAAAGAAAATTGTTTTTTATTATATATACATATAAAAAATAGAGAAATTAGGCTATTTTTTTTTAGCCTTCGGAATCCGTGAAATTCCTTTAAAATAAACCCACATTTCAATTTATTTATTTATTTATATATTTTTATTTATTTATTTATTTATTTATTTTCAGAAACAGACTTTCAAGAAGACGTCACCGAATCCCATTTGAATCAGGGAGCAATCTTCAATCTTCCGTCTCTCACGACTTTTCGCCGTCATCTCATCATAGAGCTATCCCTAGGAAGATGGTGCGAAGGATGTTCACTAACAGTCGCGAACGGTGGCGGCAACAAAACGTGAATGGTGCTTTCGCCGATCTTCGAAGGCTGGTGCCTACTCATCCTCCAGACAAAAAACTGAGTAAAAACGAAATATTGAGGTTAGCAATTAAATACATAAAACTCCTTAGTTCCATATTGGAATACCAGAAAAAGAATGAACCAAGAGAAGAAGATTCTGAGAAAACAGAAGCTGAAAAAAGGCCAGATGGTCAGACAACTATTTTAGGACACGATTCAATAAAAGCTGAGCCTCAGAATGACGAACTGTGCCAAGATGGTATTTCTGAAGCCAGTTCTCCGGCTTCTAGTCTAAGTAGCGTATCTAGTCACACAGACGGACAAGAAGAGAGAATCTTTTGAGTACATGTGTATATTCAAAAGTGAAAATTTTACTTTCATATATGCTCTGAGATTTTGTACTGCTAAGTTCTCTACTACCTTATTACCAATTGTAAAGCTACATCATTTAGGAAATATACTAAGTCTTTATGTTTATTTCAGTTTGAAAAATTATTAAAAGTGCAAATACTATAAAAAGCGTAGTTCGATATTTACGAAGTTAACTCAAGAAACAACTTTGTTATTTTAGAGTTCTTCAAGTTGAGAGTTCTTCAGTTTTTCAACATTTCTTGAAAATAAGAAAAAGGAAAGGAAAAAATTTTAAGAATATGTGTTTTATGCGCGTCGGAAGGAATAAAATATTGAGTAAGTGAAAGAATAAGATCTAGCTCAATTTATAGAATTTGAGGCAATATGAAGATGATTTTTTGTTTGTCTTCTGTTATGTGTTCAAGATTTATGACAATTTTACTGTATATTTCATGTACAAAAGCAAATAAATTAAATGCGTATGGGAAATTCCCATTATTTAATATACCTTTAAGCAAGCTTTGTGTTTTTATGGTCAGTCCTTTTAATTTTATTAATTTTTTAGAGAAGAGTGCAATAAAGATATTTATTTCTATTTGCATCTTAAATGCAAACTATGATCTCTTTTTTATGTGTGTAAACCGTATGATCAACCTCTTTGCCTATTAAAAGAAAAAAATATTTTCAATGTGTTTTCATTGAAATATACAATGTATTACATTGAATGGATAACAGAATAATACAATGTCACCATTTAAAATTGATATAAATATCTTTTTTTTTTCATTTCATTAAATTTACTAGACAAACATGTAGTTATGAGGCCAAAAAAATGTAAAATTCTCCCAAGTAGTTGCTGAGAAGAATCATCAAAAGAGATGTATAAATTAGAGAAAATATGTGAAATTGTTATCCCATTTTTAATTATTAAATTATCATATATAGGGTAGGTGCTCCAGTGATTGGCATGCTCCAGTAGTTGACATCTATACCGAAGTAATTAATAAATAAAAAAATAATAAAATCCTATATTTTACATATAAGAATTTTAACATTTTATGTCAAACACTGGAGCATAGGGTGCTAATAACTAGTAAAATGAATAACTAGTAGTGTCAAACACTGGCACATAGGGTGCCAATTACTAATAAAAGGAAAAACTGGCAATGTCAATTACTGGAACAATGAGTGGGTGTGAAATAAAAATTCATAAAAAAAAATAATTGTTATCAAATGTATATATCTTAACATATGTGTGGTTCCGAATGTCTTTCGTGCCATATGTATTAACTTAAGATTTCTAAAAATATTTTCTGATGACTAGAACATTAAAAACATCAGAGATTGCTCTAAAAGTGTCAATCACTGGTGCACTTACCCTATTTCTAAAACTTAGTATATGAGAATTAATATAAAATAAAGAACATTATCTATATTATGCAATAATTAAGGTTTAAAATTCGGGTGAACAGACCAGTAATGAAATACTTAGTGGAATTTTTTTTAAATTTTATCTTATTTTCTAATAAAATCGTTGACAATATTTTAGGATATTTTTCTGAGTACTAATGTCTAATAAATAATAATTGAGAATAATTTCTTTGTTCTTGTTCCTAAAATTTATGTTATTTATAATAACAGTTTCAAAATGCAATTTTGCTAAATGACTATTTACATCTAACAAATGACCATAGTGATACCAATAATTGATAATTTCAAATTTCCAGTTTAAAAATTGCTTAAATTAAAAGCTATTGGTAAAAATATATATTTAAATTATATTTCAATGTAAATATATAAAGTATATTGTACACTATTAATTAATACCAATCGATTTACTAATCAACACCTTCCCTGTAGCCTCTTAGGCGTGAAACCCGTTGCCAATTGTCTATTGCGTAGCAATATTGCGACGTTGAACTCACTTATTCATCCATCCATCCTTTTTTGTAGCAAACTAATTTCAAAGATATCAAAGACAGAAGGAGGCCACTCACTACTATGTATAGCAGTTTTGAGCGATTTTAATCTCCAGAGAGGGGCTCTGACGCCAATTGTCACTCTACACTGTAGAAACTTAAAGAGCCCGTCTCTAAAAGTTAAACTTTCCTCGTTGTTTATTGCATTAACAATAAATAAATAAATAAATTTAATTTGATTTAAAAAAAAAAAAAAAAAAAAAAAAAAAAATTGCAATTTCTGCCGGATAAAAATATCCCACGCGACAGAGAGCAGTAGGTTGGTTGGTTGGTTGGGTTTTACGTCTCACTAGTGCTGCGCAGATGGCCAATCAGAGTAGGATAGTAAACTAATTACTGCCTCGATTTTATTCACAAATTACTCATATTCTTACTAAGCCACTTAAATTATCTGATCCAAACAAACTATAAAAATCGAACGCTAGCAAACTTCGCAAGCTCATAAATCGATTTAATAATTTACCACATTGGCCAATCACTGAAAATGTTGAAAATAAACAGAAAGTCAATAGTTGATCAGTTTGGTCATTTCCAAATACTGATAACGTTTCAGATATCTAGTAACTAACTATATTTAATTCCAATAAAAATAATTAGTTTATTAATAAAAATATATTTGTTTATTTAAAACAAATATAAATAATCAACACACCTCAATATTTTTTTTTTTTTTCAGGACAAATTAAGCTTGATGTTTTATGATTGAATTAAGCATCTCATAACACCTGGCTAATACTGTCAGCTACTTAAAGCTTTGTAGAAAACTTTGTAATTGTACCATGTTAACATCGAAACAAAATATCAGTTTCTAATGGAAATAGAGCCTCTTATTAGATGTTAGTTATATATTTTATCAAACAGTTTTAGAATTATTTCTCATTAATTCTTGTTTTTTAGATTTTTGTGCTTAAGGGGATACTTCACCTAACTTGACTGGCTGTCAATGTTTATTCTATGAAGAAACTTGTTTAAAAAATTACTCGATGCCTAAAGTTTTTTTTTTTTTTTTCATTCCAATTTCACACTTAAAAAATTCGTAACTGTGAAAATGTTTCTCGTTTTCCAAAAAATTATTTTTTTAATTTCTAATATTCTATTTTGAAGCTTATAAAGTGCAAAAAACACTCTTACTTAATTTTTCGTGCTGTACATCTTTAGAACAAAATATTAAAAATTCAAGAAAATGTTT
Organism: Salticus scenicus; assembly: GCA_963930645.1. Taxonomy (NCBI): domain Eukaryota; kingdom Metazoa; phylum Arthropoda; class Arachnida; order Araneae; family Salticidae; genus Salticus; species Salticus scenicus. The sequence goes on from OZ005648.1 coordinate 234,181,791, forward strand.
CTCAGAAAATGAGAAACATGCTAACGGTTGAAAATTTTCTAAATGTTAAAACAAAATTTATATATATATATATACTTTAGGTAAGGAGTAAGTTACAAAAAAGAAATTTCTCCCTAGAATAACATGAAGTTAGATTAGGTTAACGGCCCTCTTCACTCACCGTCGCCGGAAGCCCGAGCTAATGTTATTCTATGGAGAAATTTTCTTTACAAATAACTTATTAACTAATACGTATTTTTAAATTCTGTTTTCACATTCAGAAAATTCCTAACTGTTAAATTGACGGACCTTTTTTAAAAACGTATTTTTTAAATTTTTAATATTTTATTTCGAAATTGCAAAATGAAAAAATTGCACATATTGAAAATTCATATATTGCAGTTTCAAAATAAAATATAAAAAATTAAAAAAATAATTTTTTAGAAAAGGTGCGTCAATTTATCAGCTGGGAATTTTCAGAATGTGAAAACAGAATTTAAAAATATGAATTAGTTAATACGTTATTTGTAAAGAAAAATTTCCCATAGAATTTTTCCATATGGAATAGAAAATTTCCCATAAAAATTTCCCATAGGGCCCTCTTCACTCACCGGCGGCGGTGAGTGAAGAGGGCCCTTAAGTATTCCCTTAAGTGATTAATTACTGGCCTGTAGTTAATTTCTGGCTACATTCACTCGCATTAAAAAAAAAAAATAATAATAATAATTATGATACTTGCAACGAAATTTGCAACTAATATACTACTATATAGCCAAAAGTCACGAAACATTTTAGATTTTAGGCATTTGCTTAAAGTATCATTTTATCGGGACTAATGAAATTTTACAGCAAGTTAAGGCAGTTATTGTGCTTATAATCACAGCAATCAAAGCAGTAATGCACTTAACGTTTTATGTAAAACAATATGCAAAAGGAAAATTAAACATTATGCATCGTTTTGTTGAATTTATAGCTTTGTTTACAAGACCGGTGCGATTAAAATGCGGAATTCTGGGACTTATGCTTTGAGAATAAATATCTTCTCAGGCACTAAAAAATTTTATAATGTTATTTATGGTTTAAAAAAAGAATGAAAAAGGAATTTACTATATATATACATATATTTATTTAAATTAGTACTTTTGACTTTATACATACATCCCTCTGTTAATTAATTTATGTAAGGAGATTTTTCTTCTCCGTTATATTTTTAAAAAGTTTGCACTTTTTAAATTTTTATACGATGTCTAAACAAATTTGGTCATTTAGAAAGTTTTTGATTTTAATGCAGTAACAATAAACTGTATACTTTATATCTTTAAAATGGAGTGAGTTATACTTAGTTGAAAATTGAACGCAATGCATAGGGACCATATACTAAAAAAATACATTTTTGACATTTATGAAAAGATAAAATGTATTATAGTATTTATGTTAAAATGGCTTGTGCGTGTTTATGGAGATTCGCTATCAAATTACGTATTCTTAAGTTGTTTTCTTTTTAATTAAGAGTGCAAGTTTTTATTTAAAAAATTTAAATAAAAAAAGTATATGCAAGTATGTAATTTATTGTTAAATTACACATTTCTTCAAAACAACGTTCACAAATCAATCCACACGGGATTATTATTATTTTCTTTCATTTAACTATAATTTATCCATTTTAACTATTTTTGTAAAACTGATTTTTAAAAATTTCATAGTAAAATTCAGACAATTTGTTTACAATTAATTATTTCCAGTATTAATTTTCAATATAACTCAACTAAATTATAATTAAAGGTCCATGTGCCCCGAGGCTCGCTAGCATAGGTAGACCAATGTTAATCTCTATTTTATTTAAGAACTGGAATTTTATTTTAAGAATTAAATAAATTTGGTATTATTAAAAAAAAAAAAAAAAAAAAAAAAAAAAAAATGTTATCGTAGTTTAACTCTGAAAATTTCTATTATCAATTTTTTATATAATTTCTAATAATAATAATAATAATAATAATAATAATAATAATAATAATAATAATAATAAAAAGAATGATGATGATAATAATAATAAACAATACTTTGGGATAAAGCGTTTTGATGTATTATTATTATTATTATTTCTTGTTCACATCCCGAACACCGCAGGCATTTTCAGTCTTATATTTAACTTAGCATATGAATTTTTTTGAGTTATTTCTTTTAAAATGATCAGAATATTATAGTCTGCTCATAACTGCAGCATTAAATATGATTTTATTTTCTTTCTAAACTTAAGTACTCTTTTTTAGTGGACTATCAGTTTGCAACAAAATCCTGTGCATTTGTTCAATTATTTTCTAAAGATTGCCTTTATTTTTAGGTTCAAATGAAAATAGAAGATTAATAGTATTAGTTGTCTCTGCAGACTACTGATAAATAATAGGGGAAACCGGAGTTAGTTGGCATAAGGGGCTAGTTGGCACTGAGCTTTATTTAATGCCACAATGCAGTAGAGCGCTGTCATTTTACTAGTGTAGAGTGTGTGTATAGGTTAGATACACAATCCACAGTAAAATCAGTCTTCTTGAATGCATCCCGAAAAAAAAATCTCCGTTCCATATTTTTTTTTTTTTTTTTTTTCACTGGTGAGTAAATTTTTTCACTGTATATTTATTTGGTCTGGTGAATCTGTAGATCAAACTGGGGTGCTACTTATGGCGGTTTTCGAAAAAGTGGTTAACAGGGGTTTCATGCATGTATGGCAATCTTTTGTTTCTGGTGTTAGGAATTCTGTGGTATCCATTTTATATTCGATATCTCTGTAAAGCTAGTTAGAATAGGTAGATATGGGGTCAGTTAGCATGGCTAAAATATAGCTATGCTATCTGATATAGCATAGCTTCATATAGCTGGAATTTTTAAAATGATAGTTTAAAAGATGAAGAGCGTCTGGAACATGAAAAGTTTTCACTCTCAGCCTCCTGCCAAGACGATATGGTGAGGGTTTTTATTCGACAGTTCTTTCAAATCCAAGAGATCCTCAAAAAGATGCCAAAAGGTCACATTAAACAAGACCCTCAATGAATCCCCCATAATATCTAGGGCCTCTTGATCACCCTGAATACAAAATAAATTACTTTCTTTTGGTGAAATAACAATCCCGACATTACCTTACAAAAGTTGGCGGAACCGATGCCAATGAGATTCACATATCCACCATGGTCCAAAAAGGCGGGGAAAAGGGTGATAATTAGATGAGAATGATTCAATTTTGCACGACCAAAGTAAAATTGCGCAAAAAATTGATCCCCTCTGTTCAAATAAACGAACACACAACTTCTGTATTCGTGGTTGATTTCAAACTTTGATTTAATCCTATTTGAATTTTTGAATCTATAGGTAGCTATAATTTAAGCATGAAATCATTATTTATTCATGCATTTAAGGAGAAAGTTTGGATCAAATGTTATTAAAATAAAATGTTATGGTAAAATGAAGTGCTTTATGTGTTCTACCGAAATATCCCTATCCATATCATTTTATGCCATCTCACCCTAACGGGAATGCCATAGTTACAAGCTCTTAGAAAAAGTGTTTTGTGGGTTTCTTAAACAAGTATTTAATTGATGGCTCTTGCAGGATTTTGTATCCAAAGAATTAAGCTATCCGATGCATTCATCAGAATTTCTCTAAGTATTGCAGAAAAATAAATAAATAAAAACCAAAATCTATACCAAAGCCCCGTTCTCCCCTAGTTACCTATATCATAATCTGAATTAGAATAAGCTGTTAACACACACACACACATATATATATATTCATATGCAACATAACATATATAACCATATTTTTTGTGATTGTCGTTCTTTTTATCTAAAAATTAGGGTTCCAAACAGTTTAATAGTTTTAAGAAGACAAGAACAAGAATTTTGACAGTTAAAGTTCTAACCTAAAAATTTCACAAGAACATTTATAAAAATAACTTTTTGAAAGCTCCTCAAGAACCTATATCAAAAGAACTTTTTGATCGGTAAATATAAGTTATTGTCACTTTAAAAAAAATAAAAATAAAAATTCTAATAATAGAAGTTCCTACTAGAACAAAATTTTAACTATAAGTTCTCACAAGTTCACAAACTTATGGGTCCGAGCTTGACTTGTGATCATCAGGGAGAAACCTCGGGAAACAGTAGATTGAGTGGTGCATTCTTCTAGTGTTCAAATAACACATAAATAAAGAAGTAAACTATTTTTATTCCTTATTATTATTTCTTTTTTTATCAATTAATTATTATTATTAATATTTTAAATGTTTCTGTTTCTTCTCCTAATGTACTAAACTTGATTGTAAGCTTCCTAAAACGTATTTTGCTGGGTAAAAGAAGTTATCTTACTTTTACAATTTCGAAATTGAAATCAAATAAAAATATTAGCAGAAGAATAATTAACATCTGCAGCTGACTTTATTAGTCAAATCTTAAGTTTAATTATTCGCTTATTATATTTTCTAATGCTATGAAGGAAGTTGAATCCTGATTCTTGAAACAAGGTTTCGCTAAAAGCAGTATTGTTTCACACACGCACACACGTTTTCTTAACAAAAACTTTTACACACACACATACACACAGAAACGAAACTTTATTTCATATATACTTCATTTAGCGAATAGTAATTCCTCCCCTTCCTTTCTATAACGAGTCGAATAAATCGAAGTATTTTTTCATCTTTGATTTTCATCTCCCACACTTTACACTTACAAATAACAGGATGACTTTGCAGGAATTTCGTTATAAAGAACTTATTTATAAATGTTCTAGCCAAACACTTTTTGGAAGAACTTTTATTTTAAAAGTAACTTTTAAAATATGTCTCAAAAGTTGTTTTAAATGCATTTTAAAAGTTTTGTCGTAAAAGTTCTCGAAAGAACTTTATAATAATAGGTCTTACTTAAAAGTTCTGGTATAAATTGTTTCAGAAAAGTTCCCAAGAAAAAGTATAAGTTAGAACAGGATCTTTTCCAAAATAAAAGTGCGCGATTATTTTAGAGTCCTAGTAAAATATGTTGAAATTAATCCAAATGATCTAATGACTTTAAGATTAATTTTCATAATTAGAAATATAATTTTCAATCGAAATAATGCCAGTAAAATATTTAGACATATTTATTGGATTTAATCACTACTAATTATAAATTTGTCTGTGTATATGTTTGTAAACTCGTTTCAGCATAGAAAAGGATTAGATTCACTAAATGCTGCTCACAAACGTATTTATACAAACGTATTTATATGATATCATATACGAAGTCCTATTTTCGATTTTGTTTTTGAGTTATTTTATTGTTTTGTAGAGAATAACGTCATGGTTAAAAGACAATATAGATTTAAAAATTAATGCTAAAAAATATTTTGTGAAATTGATGTCATATTTGTTTGTAAACTTTTATGACATCTGTGAAAAACGACGTCATGGGTAAGGGGCAATATATAGTTAGTTACAAGCGAAAAATAAACGTAAAAAGGTCTTTTAATTGGCGTTTAGAAAGAAAGAAAAAAAAAAAAAAAAAAAAAACATTTTTTTAACTTTTTTTTTCCTCTTTTCTTTTCTTTTCTTTTCTTTTTTTTTTCTTTTGTTTAAGATAAAAATAACTGAAAACTTAATAATAATAATTTATTTGCACTAATAATGTTTCATGTAATAAATAAACTAGTAATTGAGAGTGATGTGTAATTTTACGAAGTTGAGGATTGCCAGCGGACGGGAGTTTACACGGTGAGATTTTACACGGAACGCAAGTAATCTGCTGACGACTGCCAAGGAGAAAGGCTGCTGAGGTACCTACAAGCAAGAGTTTACCGTGAGAAATTATGGGTCGCGAACAGCTTGCTGGTATTTGTCACGGTGAAAATGGTTCAAAATAAAACATGCGATTGAGAGCGCCGCAGGCGTCACTGAGATGGAGTTCATTACGGTCAGAATTTTCATGGGTTGCGAACCAGCTGGTCTCTGAAGGTGGATAACTAAGAGAAATAACAATCTAACATTTTTTTGTACGAAATTATAATTTAAAGTTTTCGATACTAATTTAACAAGTGCCCTTAAACATTAACTTCTCTTCAGTGTACACAGATCACAAATATTGCAGTGGCCGATAGGTTCTGATCTCGAATTGGTCGACGGGAAGTACCGGACGAGATCCCAGTTCACGTTCGTCGACCTAGCCGTTCGGAATTTTCTGTGGGTTTCAAAACTCACGTAAATATAGGTTGAGTATAGTATCTCTTAAAAAGACCGCCCCCCTTCCCCTTCCCCTACACACACACACAAACGGATGGCTTAGGAACCAAGCGCCATCAAACGACCAGCACACAGAATACCCAATTGTCACGCTTGCTTAGTGTTCCCAGATTTTGCAACTTTTTTATTCAGTAATCACCAAGAATTTTAAAAAAGTGATATTTGATATATATAACGGACTATTAATCTTCGAAGTGATTAGGCAACAGTTACACTTAAAATTTAGTGGTAGATTTAGAATTAAAATGTCGCAAAATCTAGCAACACTGGTCATATGTTGCCAGTCAACTGATTATAACTTGAAAGGTATCACACACAAGGAAAGGACATTTTTAGGAAACTTGTCATACTAGTGGTTCAGTTACCCTTATGTTTTGTCTGTACATCTTCTAATAAAAGTATACATATCGTAATACTAGGAGCTTCCACTTGTGTGTAAAATCCAAAAATTAAGTAAATGAAACTTTTAGAACAATCGCTTTCGTCCACATTTAAATTTTAGTACTTTTTCCTTGATTTTCCTCTCGTTAGTATATAGTATATATACACATACATATATCTATATCTATATAAATATATAATAAAAATAAGAATAAAATATTTTTTCTGTTAAAATAAACATCGTAATTTTAATATATTTAATTTTAGATTTCGGCTAAAGTTAGATATTATAAGTCTTTAAACACTTTTCATTAGCTGTTTTTATCATAACCTGTAATTTTAAATCAAACATTATAATACATGTTAGAGAAAATTTGTTCATGAAATTTAAAATATAATTTACTTTGAAGATATTACCAATATACTACAAAAAATCATTTTAAATTACCTCTAAATGTTAGAGCACAATGCTTTTTAATAACAATCACTAACAATATCTCAACTGCCTAAATTGTCTTGTACGTTACATTTGTAATATAAAAAAAAAAAAAAACCACAATTCGCCAAATGATGAACGACCACAAATGCTATATGTAAGTGATTAATCACAGCTTTAAGCCCACAATTTGAGACTTAAAATTTGATTTTTTTTTTAAATTATTATTTTTTTTTTTTTTAATTTGAACGCTATTAACCGCCTGTATATTGTATAACCTAATAAGTTTTTTTTTTTTTTTAAGTAAAATTACAAAGTTATCCATTTGTTTGTAGAATTACACAAATATATTAGTTAAATACGCAACTTTATTTATTTGAAACCTTATATAGCAGTTACATTATGTTGTATAACTATTGCCTAAATATAATAATAGTATGTTGTTAATTTTAGCGGGAAGAGCTTTACATATACAGCATCTGTACAATGTCTATACACTTCCTTCCCGTAAATGACCGAGACTTTCGATTTCAGATTTTTTGTCAAATATCTCAAAAAGTACTTGATTAGTTATCTTGAAAGTATAAACAACATGATACGCATAATATATTTCTGAAAAAGTTTTGTCTCTAATGCAAAAGGGGAACCATGTAAAATGTTCAATGAAGATAAAATTGTTTGGGATCTCCCTGTAAAAAGCAATGCTTGAAATGCATTCTGGCTCTAGCATGTGAAGTTCCTTTGGAAATGTAAATATTTCTTTAAAAAAATTGCAAATTAAGTAAATAAATAAATAAAATAACAATAGTAAAAACTTTTTAATTATTGCATACATAGTATTAAAAAGCTATTTTGGGGGAATTGATAAATTGATAAACTACATTAAACCCAGCATATTGTAATCAGAATACAAAGATATTAAATATCTAATGAAATATGAACATTTCTACTAAATAATTTTTAACTACGCATGCGCAAGCTTTAAAAAAATTTCAATTGTATAATTTAGTAGCCAACCGTTGTCGACGATAGAATGTCCTCTCTCTCAAAAAAAAGGGGGGGGGGAAGTGATAGGAAATCTTTCAATATTTATTTATAATCAATATTTATTTACAATCAACGAACACTATATTATCATTGACTGAATAAAAATAAAAATGTGAGTAAAATCCTCATAGTTTAGCCTTTTTTTTTTTTCTTTTTTTTTAGAGGAACTGAATATTAGTTCATTCAATAGCTGACATCCTTTTGAATTTCCCAATATTTACTTGGTGCTTTGATATAAGTAGCTCAATACATTTGGCTAATAAATTAATGAAAATGAAATTCTATTAAATCTTGCGCATTTGTAATGAGAAATTATTTAATAAAAATACTCATATTTCCTAAAATATTTAACATTTTTATATTCTGATGCAATATATAGCGTCTAAAGTAGCGTTGTAGAATTTCTAAAAATGGCTTCGTATTGTGTATATTAAACACAATACAAAGCCATTTTTGGTATCATATTCACAATCATCATATTCCTTATCACCCTATACTTATTGTAATATTTTTAAAAGTAACATTTTTTTTTTTTTTTTTTCCAGTTTTTTAAACAAACTTTTATATCTCCATGAATACATGTGGTACACCCATAAAAATTTATTCGAATAGTTAGAAGTATCATAACCACGTGCTACAGCCAGAACGCATTTCAAGCATTTCTTTTTACAGAGTGATTCAAAACATTTGGATTTGTCTTTTATTTCTTACTAGTCCTCTTTTGCTTTTGGGGCAAAACCTTTCTTGAAATGTATACGAGATACAGTCGGCAGTAAAATTATTGAACAAGCACACATTAACATTTTTGATTTTTTTTTTTTTTTTTTTTTTTTAGTTTGATCTGTAATTTTTATCACCAACTTACTTTTTTATAAACAGCATAAGACTAAGATCATGACTCGACGAATATACCTAACAAAATAGCATTAGGTACACATCTTTGAAATAAGAATTATTCTAATGCTTCAATAATTTTGCTGCCGACTGTATAGCATGTTCTTACACTCCTAAAGTTTCAAAATACGTAATTCGTTCAGTACTTTTGAGATATTTGAAAAAACATCTGAAATCAAAAATGTCCAGTTATTTATGGAAAGGGGGTAGTATATAAGTTACAAAAATGCGCACTATAATATTGATTTTGTTTAGGTATATAAGTAAGTAATAATAATGATACAGTTTTCTTATTCTTTAGGCCTTCCTTCGTTTCTTAGCTCCGAAATAAATTGTTTGATTTTTACTTTCTCTTAACCATATACTATATAGTATAGAGAAAGTATTGTTTTGTTGTCAAAATTTCGAAATCGATACCTTTTGAGGTTCCATGAATCCGAAAATCATATTTTTAGTTGTTGGTCTATGTGTCTGTTATTAGCATATCTCAAGAACAAATCGCAGCAGAAAGCCGAAACTTGGCATACTAAATATATATCATATAGGTATGCTACGCTAAACTTTTCATTGAGATCAAGCAAATGGTTCATGTACAAGGACACCCAAGAAAATTCAAGAACATTACATCTATAAGGGAAATTGCAGTTAAGTAGAGTTTAACATCTATAGGCTGCACTAAACCAAATGAAATGAATATAGATATTTTATATAAATATAAAATCATATACTGTGTAGATCGTGTTACGGAAATCATTCACCAATCGTTTGCAAGGCTACTCAAAGTATTTGGATTGCTGTCCTTAGAAATTGCTGGAATTGTAATTAATTTGTGTGAGATGTGTTTCAAGTAAGACTATATTTAAGTACATAATATTGTTCATACTGCATATTGTTTATAGACAATATACAGGGCTACCTAAAATTAAACTAAGCCTTCTTTTTTATTGAATGTATATGATGGAAGTGCTTTGCTGCATTTACTATGTCGACGAACACTGCTTTGGAACGAAAATTAGTTTTTCATATCTATGCTGTAAACAAAGTATTTCTTGAAGTTCTATTTTCATTTCTGGTTTTTTGTATAATATCACGTTTAGAAGTTCCCTGAATATGAAAGTGCAATATTTAGCGGTATGTATATCTGTTATCAGTATTACTTAAAAATAAATAACTGTAGAAAATTCAAATTTGGTATTTTGAAGGTTGTCACTTAAAAATTTGATCAAGATTGGTAAGTTTGAAGGCAGCAGTAGTGGCATCAGAAATTCCCCGACGGGGGGACACCACCTCCCCGACTGGGGGGCACTATATAGAGAGACTTTACAATATCAATATTTATCAAAAACTGCAATATTGTTAATAATATGTTAATATTTGTACCATTCCATTTGTTAGTACTCCTCGTGGTTTTGGAGATCATCGTGCCATTCTCTGAGTGTATAATATTTTCTTTCCTCAGAAAAAAAATATGTGTAGGGTGCATGAAGGAAAATTCTTAAGAAAAAATTAATCTGGACCTCTCAAAACATGTATATTCATGGAAAACCGGGTGTTGAAAATTTTTACAAATCCAATACTTTCTTCTATTGAATACAGAATGCAAAAATTGGAATACTCCAAATTTGTAAAAGGAAAGAAAGATGCTGCTAAAAGGAGAAAAACTGAAAATTTTGTATTTTTTCCCCGACAAATTTTAGGACCCCCGATGGGGGGTCACGGACTCAACGACGGGGGGGCCTGTGCCCCCCCCCCCCGGCCCCCTAGCTGGCGCCACCCCTGGAAGGCAGATTTTGACTTTTTTTTAAAAAGTAAATATAGGCACTATAATTAAACAGGGGGTCGATGGGGGGCGGCACGCCCTCATACAGAATTTTATGTCAAAACGGTTCCTAAACGTATTTTAGATTATTTTAGAAGTACATTGGACTTTTTTATCTTACCTTATTAATCTTAAGACTTAATATAAAATGCTTTTATAGTATTAAAATGCATGTATTAAAGAAAGTCGTGTGAGTGATACACCAGATTATTTTGAGTGTATTCCAATATGCCAATGAATATATATATATATATATATGTATATATATATGCGCTATGACAATAATTCTTTAGATCGATGTAATTGTAGCACTTCATATCTTTTACTAGATCATTTATTGAAAGTAATGTATAGAATACGTAACTTATCCCAGTGATGTGAATGAAATAAAAAGACACTTATTAAGATTTTTAATTAATTAAAAACTCCCAATATTTATATTTTTCGATCACGTATTTTACTGGTCACGCAATGCAGTAAGAATTATGACGACTACTGCAGATAAAGGAAGTATTATGTTCGGTCAAAAAATTCCATTTCGAGTTTCTTCGTTATTTATGTTTTTTAAGATCTCTTGAGTCTAAAAAAGTGGTTTATTTGAATTTCATCAGCGTGTGTATATGTGTGTGTAGTGTTTGGGGGTAGGGGGAATTGTCGGAGAATCGTACTCTAGAATGAAAAAAAAAAAAAAAAAAGAATAACGAAACTTTACAATTGAGATAGTATGTTCGCTATACAGATGAATTTGGCAAGTTTGAGTGAAAACTGAAAAGTCGGAAGTGGGACCGTATCTCAAAAAGGGTTTAATAATTTTCTTCAAAGCTGCTGTTTAAATTCCTTTTAAGATGTCCTTTCAAGTGTATTAGTTGGTTATTCCAGGAAAATTGATAAGACACTTATCACTTAGCGTCCTTATTAAGTAGTTCAATTTTAAGTTTTGGGAAGTGGGTTTCTTAAAAAAGGCTCTAGAGGTTTTCTTCATACTCGTCATATTAACTGATTTTAGATGTCCTTTCGTGTGTTTAAATATGTCAACGGTATACAGATGAGTTCACTAAGTTTTGGTGAAAGTCGGAAGTGGATCGAAAGCCTATATCTCTTCAACGGCTCGGCTCTAACGATTTCCTTCAAATTTGCTACAACCCCCATCCCCTTTAAATTTGTTTCATATATATTAATTAGTTACTACAAAAAAATGATAGGATTCTGATTAGGTATATTAGTTTTATATCTCAAAAATCGATGTCTCAAAACACAGTTCTTATTTTTTTTATTTATATTTTATTTATTTTTTACTTGCTATAAAAACTCACTTTTAAATGTTTATTTTATGTATATATTACTTTTTTTCTACAGAAAAAGTTGGTGGGCGTCTAATTTATTGCGTAAATTTTCTACCACGCTATCTTCAAAAATCTGGAGTGACTCCACTCGACTTTCCGAACATTGAGTAATTAACAGTTTTGTAGATAAAGTAAAGAAAGAGGAGTTGTTAAACAAACAAAAGAGAGGAAACCATAGTAGAGTGTTTGAGTATTTTTCTCCATATAATTCACGATGTTTTATTGAACGCTACTGAACTTAAAGTCCATAGATCATAATGATAAAGAATTTTTCGTTGTGTCCCTGTAAAAACCTATAAATGCTAGATTCACCAAAATGCTTATAGTTAGTGCAACAGTGATTTGCAATATTTATATAAATTTTCAGCTCAATTGAATAAGGCATTTAGATGCTATCGCACTTTTAAAAATTTGGTCCCATAGGCCATAATGATAAAGAATTTTTCTTTGTGCCCCTGTTAAAAAAACTGTAAGTGCTAAATTCACTAAAATCCATACAGTTCGTGCAACTGTGACCTACAACATGTGTACAAATTTTTTGCTCACATTAATAAAGCGTTTAGACGCTATCGCACTTTTAAAAATTTGACCCCATAGGCCATAATGATAAAGAGTTTTTCCTGGTGTCCCTGTAAAAAAACTGTAAGTGCTAGATTCACCAAAATCAATAAGGTTCGTACTATGGTGACTTACAATATGCGTACCAACTTTCAGCTTATTCGAACAAAGCGTTTAGACGCTAACGTGTTCACTCACACACATACATACACACCCACATACATATATCATCGTAAAAATAGCGAAAACGGACTCAGGGGAACTCGAAACATATAGAAACATCAAAATTTTAAATTCTGATTTTTGACATGATTACAATACTTTCCTCACTATAGTGTTCGGAAAGTAAAAAGAATTTATATTATGTGTAGCAGTGGATAACGGAAATCGTATAATTGTTACATTTACATTCCACATTTTTATTGTAATTATTGCTATTATTTAATTATTTATCATCTCAACATAGCTGTTATTCAAAAAGTTCTGAACTGAAAATTTTCCAAACCAGTAATGGTGATTTGTTTACATACACCATTTGACTCGAATCATATCTTTTTACTCGTTTAACACATGTTTTTTGGTAAGGATTTTTAATTTCTCTTAGTAATAAATTATTTACACAACAACTATTATTTTAGCTTTAAAAAGAAAAGTAGGCTGGATGATTTTGCATTATTTATAAATTCCGTCTTTGCCGTTGTCCATCGTTCACTCCCCATCTTAGCATACGCGTCTGATCTATACTGTTAACTTGTGGCATCTCAGGATCAACACTATATTCGAAAAAATAAGGAAAAGGGATAATTTGACAGGATATATGAAATCACTATCGGCAAAATGGGAAGATAGGTTTTCATCCATGATGTTAAAAAGAAAATGGAAGAAAGAAAGAAATTAATAGTAAAAGAAAAGAAAATTAAGAATTTAAAATGTGGCATCCAGAAGTAAAACAAGGAAGAAATTAGAATAGAAAAAGGTTTGGAAAAATGGATGATGAAGAAAGAAGACGTGGTTTTTATAAACGATTAAACACTCAAATTGATTGTGAAAAGAAAAGATATGTAATAAAATAAGATGCTTCGGGAGTTTACTGAGCAAGACTGTCCAACAAGATTGCCTCTAGTTATTTCATTAAATTTATATGTATATAGTCCAGCTAACGAAAAAATAAATTTGTATTTATCTTAAAAAGTGTTGTATTATTCATCAACCGTTTGCGGAAATGGTACAATATTTCTGTTAAATGGCCATTTTTTCTTTAATATTTTATAAATTATTCTTAAATTTTGAATTCGAATGCATTTTTATTCAGAAAAAGCATTTGATTAAAACTACTAAATGTGTTTCCATGAGGCCAATTTATTGTTTCGAACCAAAATTTTTGCCAGAAAAATGAAATATAAGTTTTGCATAGAGAATACTACTAGTAAATTTACGAGTTTCATTTATTTATTTATTTATTTATTTTTTGGTTAAATATATTAACTTTTTTTTTTTTTTTTTTTTTTTTTTTTTTTTTTAACTTTATTATAATTTTTATATATTTGTAATTAAAAAAACAGCTTTTTGTAAGAAATGCATTTTATTTTATTTTATTTTATTAAAAAAAAATCATTAAAATTATCATACAACCAATATTTCTACTGGAAAACATTTAAACAAAATATTTTGTTGTGGCTACCGAATTTTCGTTAATTTAACATAACTTTCCTCTGAGCGTTATAGCTTTAAAATTGGTCATTGAAAAATAAAAAATGACTTTCATTAAAACTATCATTTTTAACGACGTAGGCGCATCCTCTTCCATTCGAATCAGATAACAAAATCCTGCTATAAAAATTGAAATTTCGCCATAATTCTACGCCCATCCTCTTGAACAAACACATTCCTTATTCAATTACCCTCGATAAGGACATCTTCGCCCCTCAAAACTCGCTTTTGCTATGGCCAAAATGATAAGGCAATGGCACGCGCTCTACCTATGAATAAAAATCACACCCGAATAATCCAACAATTTAATTCGAGGGGCCGCATAGAATTAGGGGGAGACACGTGCCCCTCATTGCCTACTGGAGCGTTAATTCGCTTGAATCAACAATAGCAAGAGGATCTCACGCACGGATAAACAGCAGTTTTAAAGAAGGTTTTACAGCGGGTGTATTCAACTCAGAGGCCGTGGGAGTTTCGAATTGACTCTTTCAACAAAGTGATTGTTAAAAAAAAGTGTAAAGTTTTCGTAATTTTTTTTCATTCAACAATCAATTGCTTTCGAATCTGTTTTCTGAAGAGCGTGCAACTGTTGTGATAACTATAACGACGGGAGACTAGATACCCACTGAGAAAAACTGAAGCTTGCCATACTTTTTTTTTTTTTTTTTTTTTTTTTTTTTAAACGGGTGTTTTATAGAAAAGACTAATCGATTTTTATAGTGCCACTGAATATTCAAAAGTTTACATACGGAAAAATGGTACATGCTCTATCATGTATGATCAGTCTTTTTAAACATTCAGGATACGTACAGAAAATTCTCTGATATTTATATTTAAACATATCATGTTTTAAACAACTTTTTTTTTTTCCCTTTCCTTTTTCTTCAATATGAGAATTATCCTGAAAATATAATTTTCTCGGGGAAATTTGCATACTAAACAAAAAACAAAATAAATAACTCATATAGGTATGATATCATACTGAGATTTAAAATTACATGATATTTTTAAATAAATAAATACAATGTGTAAAATTTGCTTTTTAATAGGTGGATTCTGTATTCAAACGGTTTTTAAATTTCAATTAGAGAAATAAAAGGAAAAGATAAAAAATGGAAGAATGCTTTTTCAAACACGAAAAGTTTTTATATTTTAAATGTAAAATTATAATTTTCTCAAAGATAATTAAATTAATATTTTTTTTTTTCTAAAATATTTTTTATCGGATATAACAGGCAAAATTTAAAAAAAAAAAAAAAAAAAAAGAAGAAGAAGAAAGAAAGAAAGAAATAAGAATAATTAATTACTTCTCTTACTATATTCTGGAAAAAAAGTTTTTAGCAGTTTAAAATTTAATTATGATTATTTTTATAACTATTTTTTAAAGTAAAAAAGATTTTTATTCTTAAGCTTAATAGTATTTTTGAATTATCATTCCTGTAACACTATAACATTTAATATAGGAACATGTTATTAGGAAAGGAAATAGTGGTAGTCGAGAAACTTTCACACTTTAACCCTTTGAATCCCACCAGGACTTCGCATCAAAAAAAATTCCTCAATATAGCCTAAATTTACTACAGGATTTCATTGGGACTTCAAAGTCCCTATAGTTTAAGCTTTCCCTATAGTTAAGCAATATTTTAAGCTAAATTTAATATGAGATGTTTCTCATGCATAAAGAAATATAATAAAAAAGTTTCAAACTATTTTTCTAAAAATAAGGTAATTTGGGATATAAAAGATTAAATCCTGGGATCTGGAGATTCAATCTGAACAATCCTTTAAAAAAAAAAAAAAAAAAAAAGCCGGGATCAGAAATTTACTTCAGAATTGTTGCTTGCTAAGATCGAGCCTGAAAATCTCTTTTTCTGGAAAAAAAGAAAAGAAAAAGGCTTAAAATTTAACATGCGAATATATGAAAATAAAAACGAATATTTCATTCAAAATACTCGAAAATTACTTACGTATTATAAAAATAAATTCTAGGTACAGCAATAAATAATCAAAAAGTTTAATGGGATGAAAAAGACACACCAAATTTTCCTGATTATGTTTGAGAATTAAGTTTGTCTGATTGTGTTTCACAGTTATGTTCACTATCATTAATTAAGACTCATTTTAATGCTCTTTTTATTTTCTTATTTTCTTTTAATGAAGGAGACACACCATTTTCATAGATGCCACCATTTTAATTTATTCCGGAGTATTTTTAGCCCCACCTTTATTGTATACCACTTATTTTTTAAGAGTATATGTTTCTTATTTTATCGAAATTATATATTGGAGAAACTTTTTCGAAAAATAAAGTGGTGCGAAATAGAGGCGAGGCTAAAAATACTCTGGAATAAATTAAAATGCTGGCATCTATGCATTTTAACATACTGTTTAAAATGACAGCCATATCACATATAAGATAATATAAAGTAATTTAAACGCTTAAATTATCGATTTATAAAGGTTCAAATACATTTTCTATGTCTTTTTATTTCTGTATAACTCAGTGGATTTTTATTTATTTATTTATTTATTTATTATTCATTCAACAGATACTAAATAAAAATTTCCTAATAAAATTGTCCTTACGTTCCATTTAAATATATAATTTTTTTTAGTACATATAAAGAAATCGATTTTTAAATATCATTTCATTATGAATATCTGTTTTCTTTGAATAAATATTTAATAAAGTTATTATTATTATTAATAATTTTAGAAAGCTTTCTGTCGCTTATGTGATCACTCTACAGTCTCCATATATGTAAGTATTTTGTTAAATGTTCAAAAGCAAAATAAAGTACGAATTTGTTTTTAACTATAATGTATTTCAAAACGGCTTCTACAATAAAAAGGGTTTTTACACTAAATCATGTAAAAAAAGTATTTAATGTTTAATACATTAAGAAATATTTATTTCTTTATTTAAATTGTTATTAGACACCTATTTTATTTATATTATACTATTTTAAACTAAACAAAATTTCACAGTGTATTAAGGAAATTCTCGAAGTTCATGTATATACACACATATATACAATTTATGCAAATACTTCAGTTTTCAAAATGCATAATATAAATTCAAGTAGATTTCAAATCCCAATGACAAATTTGAGTCTAGAGATTACAAAAATATCTAATTATGCAAGATGATTGATATTATAATTTTAATACATATAGAAACTGTCCATAATATTCAATTCATCATGTCTTGAAGCAATATAGGAGAATGAACAAGCATAAAACAGGTAAATTGAAAAGGATGATAACATTAAATAAAAATTAGAAAGTGTATAATGGATTAAAATTAAATTAAATCCCTAAAAAACAATGGAATTTTCATCAAAGAATTCGTCAAGTACAGGAATAATCATAATGCATCTAAGTACTTACATATAAATGACTTTAACTGCAATTGTATGAAGTCGATTTTCTTAAACGCGGAGACCACATAGAAATTAAAGTTTCATTATTTTTATAAGAATGCATTTATTGACTTAAACTATTTCTAAGATAATAGGTTTTAAAATCAAATGTATTTCTGAAACAGCAAGAATATCTCTATGACTAGGTTGAAGAAACAGCCATTGGTCACTGTGTTTATGTTTCAAATTTTATTAAACTTTATTCAGAAATGTAATTTTTTTTTTTTTTTTTTTTTTTCATTATTGCAAACTTGCTTTTAGCGACCCGTTAGTTCGACACCTGTAAAATGTTTGAAAATAGAAAAATCTCATCCAATATCCCCAATCCAGTGTGTTACTTTAAACAATTCTGATCATGGTAAACACTGTCAGGCTGTTCATGCCTCGTGAAAATTCCGACTACGGCAAACCCTGTTGCGTGCAGTGACTTCTCTACTTGGCCGACACTATCAGATTGTTCGTGTCCCATGAAAAATTTGACTGCGCAAACTCACGCATATTGGTGCTCTCAATCCGATATGCTGCTGTAAACTCTAAAAATTCACTTACTGCTCGAAATAAGAATATTATAAGTTAAAATAAATTATTTATTATTTCTAACGTTTCAGTTCCATATATCATTTAAAAATCAATAAATGCCAACAATTACAATTTTTTTCCTTTTATAATTTGATGCCAATTTAAAATAATGTCTTTTGCATTTGTTTTTCACATGTTAATGTATTGCCTCTTAAGTCTTAACCCTGATGTTATTTCTCGCATATTTGATAAAAATTTGAAATCAAATATGACGCCAATTTCACACATATTTCTTCATGTTAATTTTTACATGTATAATATTGTCTTCTAACCATGACATTATTTTCCACAGATTTTGGAAAACATAAGAACTCCAGAAAGAAAATAACCCCTTAGAAAATCAAATTTGAAAATTGGTCTTCGTACACGATCAGGTTTTTATAAATATGTACTTGTGTAGAAATATTTGGTGGATATACGTCCCGTCTTTCCACAATGAATAAAAATTCTGTAACTGACATCTAGAATCTAAATTGTGGCTCTAGTAAAAATAGTTCCATGTCATCCTTATAGATTCTAGTCCCCTTTGAAAATGAGTTCTAGAAATCCCTATTAGAATTTTTGATCGTTTTCCTATATTATCGCGGTGAAACTTATTTAAAAATTTCTGCAAATAAATGCGAACACAAAGAGGAGAGTTTCAGCAACTATAATCTTGGTTTATGACCCAATTCTAGGGAATCAAGTGAGAATTTCTCGCATACAACGGATTCATATTATTTATAATATTGTTTCACCATCTAAAAATGTATAGACTGTAAATTTTCGATGATTTCATCTATTCAGCTTATTGATGTGGTTTATACGCATAGCTCGAAAATCTATATTTCTAGTTTAAGGATTTAAAAAATGACTACTTGTTCGTTTTACATGAAGGTGGTATATTTTATTTTTCTGAATGTATTCGAAAGTATGATACCAAATACATACATAGACAAT
Organism: Salticus scenicus; assembly: GCA_963930645.1. Classification (NCBI taxonomy): domain Eukaryota; kingdom Metazoa; phylum Arthropoda; class Arachnida; order Araneae; family Salticidae; genus Salticus; species Salticus scenicus. The sequence continues at coordinate 234,201,157 of OZ005648.1, forward strand.
TTTATTATTAGTAGCGATAAAACCGCATATGGTGATTTTTATTTCAGACTGAAACTGATATAGAATACAAATTCTGAATGTAACACTTAAATGTCATAAAATAAACCAACATCCTATAATCTTGTATGTACTCATCCTTATTTCAGGAAGGAGGGGGGGGGGGGGAGATATTAAAAAAAAAAAAAAAAAAATCTCGTAGTTTTAAAATTTATTTATATTTTATATATACCGAGTGGATATCGAAAAGATCGAAACTTGATTTATTCGAGTTATAACCTAAATCTACGCCAATAAAACGATTGTCAATCTATAAGGCAAATAAACTGATAGGGAAACATTCTGCCATACTTGTCATAAATCGTCCCATTTCTAGAAATTTAGTGATGACTCCATTTCTATTCGACGAGCCATTTAATCTTGAATTATACGCGGCTATTAATAGACCCAAATCATAAATCTGCGGGTACATACAAAATATGTTGAATAATGACACTTTTAACACACCATAACGAAGCCTATTACCATGCTTTAACCATAAAAATCATTTATGATTATTTCATGAAATGGGGAAATGAAATGAAAAAAATAATGTTAAACGTTCTTTCTCGAAGCAATAAATCGTTTGATTGCTGCCTCATCCCTACTTCCATTGTCAGAGGGGGTGTGAGAACGTAACAGAAAAATAAAGATTAAAAAAAAATAGTGATTTGGTGCCGGAAATTAAACGTAAATTTGTCGGGTTCGCGATAAACCTTATGCGTTTCTGTATAGGAAGGTTAACACGTTGGTTTTATCTTATGCCTGGTTTTTCAGCTTAAACCGAGCGAGAATTACGAGCACGTGATCGCCACGCGACATCCCAACGAGAAAGGGATACTGGCAATTGAATTTCGATACTACGAAAGGGAGGTGGGTGATTGGATTTATATGGCGTTTCCCGATCACTTGTTTTGTAGAAAAGAATTGCTTTTGCAAGTGTTCGGTGACCCTTGAATGGTAAATAGTTCTGCTTTGCAAACTATCCCGCTGGTTTAATTCATTGAAGTTTAAACGGGGAGTGTATATATAGGGTAAACAGGAGAATTATATATATATATTAATTTTAAACTGCATAGGAAACGAGAAAAAAAAATAATCAGAAGGTAATTTTATAATTTAAACCTATAACATTCTATCTATGTCCATTCTGAATAGGTAGAAACGCGATATAAGTGGAAACTTATATATATATATATATATATATATATATATATATATGAAATTTGTATATTATCCGATATAAGAGCGTCTTTATTAATAGTGCATATTAATAGTGTCTTTTACTTGCCTAAAAAATAAATAAATAAATAAAAATTAAAAGTGTGTGTTCAGATTTAACGAACTGGTGAGAAAACAAAATCTATTAAAGCATTTTTTTTTTTTTTTTAATTTATTTTAGCAACATAAATTACAACCTTTATTATTTTAATGAATCAGATTGTTTTGACTCTAATATCTGATATTATTAACATTAACATTAATAATAATAATAATAATAATAAAATCTAAACCTATTTTTGTTTTCTAAGTAATAGACATAAAATTTTGAACGAAGCAGAATTTAATTTAGTACGGCAGGACTTAAGGCATGCAGCATCAACTGTGTTTCATTCCCGGATACTATATTCATTCTTTAAAATTTCTTTGCTAGAGCTCCATAACGGCTTTTAAATTTTTATTCTCATTTTGGCGATGAATTACTATGACTATCGCAATTGCGTAAGTTAAAATTTTAGCGAGAAACGCTCAAGCCACTTCGGTGGATCTGGATTGATCCACGGAGGCAGCGGACTACAATCCGGGCGAATACAATGACAAGCTTTCAGCTTTATATATTTTAAATAAAGATAAAAATGTTTGTACGTTCATTCAAGGTGGTAGTTAAAAATTGGAAGCAACGAAAAATCGCTGCCTAAAAAAATAAATAAATAAATAAATAAAAATAAATAAATAAATAAAAAAAATAGTATGACCTGTCGTACTAAAAATTAAATTACATAATAATAATAGCATTTAAATCTTGGATGGAAGGAATGCTTTTTTCTTTCTTTTCTCTTTTTTCCCCCAAGAGGGTAAAGTGTGTATCGGAAACTACTTGATCTTTAGGTTCCAGTAACTTTTCTGGGATTTATTTTCGGTAGCACAAGAGCAAGAAATATAACTTCTTCAAAATATAACATTATTTTTAAAAGATGTGCGATATATGTATTTAAATACGTGCGACAAAAACTCGAAAATGAGAGCAGAAAATTAAACTGTTGGGCTAACCAAAAAAAAAAAAAGTTCCACCGAGATTTGAACTCGGATCGCTGGATTCAGAGTCATAACCATTATACCACGGACCGGGATTCGAACCCGGGCCTCCTGGGTGAAAGCCAGGAATCCTAACCACAATATTATACCACATAGAATTCGAGGTAGCTGTTCGAGTTCAGAAACAAGTTAAGAAGCAAGACCCTTTTCAAATAAGCTTGTTCGAGTTTTGTTTGTTTGTTTTTTCCTTTTTTCCGTATATTTTTTTCCCCTCACAAATTATTTACATGTCAAATAGTCAAATCAAATGGCTTTTATGTTTTTCTTTAACACGGTAGAATTATGATTTTTTTTTTCTTTACCACTGTTCCAGCAGATAAAAGCAATTCCTTATTTTATTTTATTTTTTATTTATTTTTGTGTTTTAAAATACGCATTTTACAGAATCATTGTTTGTTTTGTATAAATGATTGCAAATGCTTTGCCTCCCCCCCCCCCCCTCAAATTATTTACATGTTAAAAAACTGTTTTGTTTCCTTCTTCAACATGGAAAATTTCAAAAATTTATTTATATTTTATTTTTGCTGCTGTTATAACAGATGATGTTGATTGGAACGGAAATGACAACAACTTGCAAATCGCTAATAAATTAAAAAATATATTCTGCGTTTTATACTTTGTAGTTTTTTCTTTTTGGTTTATTTACCAAGCACCAAATCTCCTCTTAAGGTAATAAATAATTCATATAGTTTTTATTTTATAAAACATGCAATTTACAGGATTGTAGCATTTACGGGTAGCTATTATTGTTTTAACTATTATATATTTTTTAAAATATTGAATAATAGGGAAAACTTGGGGTACTGAAGCACCTAGTAAGTTCTTAAACCAATACTTTATCTTTTATTCAAAGACAATACGGACTAGTTAAAACTCTCCTGAAAAGGAAAAATCGACGTAAAAGGACCAGTTTACAAAAAAAATAAACAATAAATAAAAATTAAATTAATTAATTATATAAAGTAATAAAAAGTTTAAAATATTACAGATTGAACAGTATAACTGTTCCATTTTAGATGCCACGTTATTTTGATTTCGAAAAAACAATATGGTATCTTGGTTTCCAAAAATAAATAAAATAAAAGTATATAAATAAATAAAACGTGCCAATTGTTAATCCAGTTCTTTTACTTAATCTAAAATTGGATAATCTTATGTACTGTTTAGCTGATTATGATTGCTTTAGATAATTATACTCCTATATTTCACAAAACTGTTCCCATAACAAATATTTCATTACAATAGTTATAAATTTCCCAATATAGTTTATCAGCGTTTATTATGGTAAACATTTTCCCGTATAATTATTAAATAGTAATTTTTTTTCCCTTTTATTTATTTATTTGTTTATTTATTTATTTTTGCGAAAGCATTGTCAATTACTTATGAATTGATATCGTGATATTTTATCGTATACTGGATGAAATAATCAAATAAACTATCTACCAATAAGTATTTGGATATATACTTTAAAATTTAGACGCTTTGTCAAATATCTAGAAATATTCATTAGTAATCATCTTGAAACTTTACGAGTATAAAGAACATATTTATACTACATATAATGCTCATATTCTATAAGCTATTTAATATTTTTGCATTCTGATTGCATCATGCTGTGTCTAAAGTAGTACGCCAAGTTTCCTAAAAATAGCTTTGAACTGAGTTTAATACCCTACGTGTTATAATTAAAAAAGTGGTAATTTTTCTTCCAAGTTTTTTAATAGAAACTGCTATATCTCCATGAATTTATGGGGTAGTCTCATAAAAATTTACTCACATAATTAGAAGAATCCTCATAATAACATGATACAGCAAAGATGCATTTCAAGCATTAATTTTTACTCGGTGATCTAAAACATTTTTTTTTTTTTTTTTTTTTTTTTTTTTTGTTTGTTTATTTTTTTACTGGTCCCCTTTTCCTCTCTAGGATAAAAAAAAAAAAATTAAATAAATAATAATAATCTACATAATACTAGTTTGTTGTAGGGCGACTAAGGCACCCGTTGAAAAACAATCGTTTCATTTTATTTATTTCTCACTTTAAATAATTCATTTGTTAGCAAGCCCATGTGAAATTTTCTCACTTTGTTAATATCTTCGTTATCTTTAAAATTATTATTTTATACACGTCATTTTTTTTCATATGCATGAGCAAATTTATTTTTATTTTTATTTTATTTTATTTATTTATTTTTACGAAAAAGTATATTTCATTTTATGCTGGGGAAAAAAAAAAGGCGACAATTAAAAATTTTAATGTATTTTAAAGCTTTTATTTTCATATTTTAATTAATTTTAAAAAATGTAATTATATATTCGTTAGAAATAATGTACCAAATGAAAGGCGCAATTTTTCTGAATACGTCTGTTTAAACAGCTTATCGATCAGATAATTACATTTTTTAAAATTAACTAAAGTATGAAAATTAGGAGACTGAGTCCAAGGAAATCTCTTAAGCCTAAGTTGTGACAAAATCAGCCACGGATGAGGGTAACTATATATGCTGATTTCTCTAACGTGGACCTATTACGATTACATTTTGTCGAAACGATACGCTAGTGGTGAAATTAATAAAATACGCGAGGATAAAAAATAACATTTAAAAATGAACAATATTTAAGCACGCGGACTCAGCTCAATGAACTAATAAGAAAAAATGGCGACATTTGTATGATGATATTATTTTATAGAAAAATGTGTTTTAAAAAGTTGCTTCTGCAGAATCTTTGAAAACGTCATTTTAAACTTTTAAACCCAGCAATAATTTAAAGATGTATAGTACAGAATATGAATTAATATCGTAAATTGACCAAAAAACGCAATCATAAAACGTATAATCAAAATAGGCTTATTATTATTATTATTATTACTTAAAAAAAAAAAATAAATAAATAAATAAATAAAATGTCATCGCACTCTTGGCGATAAAAATTATAAAGGCGTCATGGGGGTCCTTTACTAAAACTGAACTGCCTGCGGAAGTATGAAAACTGGGCCGTCAACCATGAATTTTTTTAGAAACTTTTCTTTGAAGGATTCTGGTTTCACTATTGCACAAAATATTTATTTGGTTCTAATAATAATTTGGCTTCTGGTAAATTAAAATTTTAATTAGGTGAAGAAATTGGTATAATATTTATGAGTTTAAAATTTAAAAGAGTGAATAAGAAAAGAAATAAAGTGCGAAAATTTCGCACGGGTGTGCTAGTAATAATAAAAGCGTTTAAGAGTAACACAAATTGCTTATAATGCTTTTGAATATCTTTGTGAGGCCTTATGAAACTTAATGAACTATACCGTATTCTATAGATCTATTTTATTTTATTTTATTTTGCATATGTATTATAAATGTAGATTTAATTATAATTTGTACTGTACAAATATATTTAAATGGGATTTATAAAATGTCTCCTTTCGGTATCCTTTCTACCTAAACCAGTCGTGCTGCATTTATACCATTTGCAATAGGGAGCATGGCATAGCGAAATTCAGTAACATATTTCAGTTTGAAGAATCTTTTCAAATACATCTGTACTGATAACTATAAAGGATTTAAGTCCAAAAATGTCGATTTTGAGTTAAGTACATATTCAGACTCAAAAAAAAAAAAAAAATTCTCTATCGATTGGTATAAAGGATTTAAATCCATGTCATTTAGTCTTTGAGAAAATCCATTGGTAAAAAAAGATTCAAGTCAGAAATTTAGCATTAATCTTTGGTATAAAATAATTAATTCAATTTTTTCCTGTATTAAATGAAGATTGACTATCACTGAATGGTATAAAGCGTATAAACCAACATAATCCCTTTTTCCTAATCGATTCTGCTAATTAGTTTCTAGTTAGTTTAACTTTATTTTTTGTCTCCTGAAAAATCAAGAATATGGACTTAAATCCTTTATACTTATCAGTACAGATATAAGGTTGTTGGAACGCGGACAGACAAAGGAATTAAACATTTTTCGAGCATTTTTTTTTAATACAGATATTAAACTTTTGTTATTTAATATTATCTTTTTAGTAATTTATATTTCTTTGAAAATGAAGATGATTATATCTAAAATTCCTTTTCTGTTTCGTGAAAAAGAAAAAAACAATAGTTATTATTCTTTTTCTATGATTATGTGCTTTAACGAATACATTATTTTACAGCGTCACGAAATGCTTCTCTACAGCAGTACAATTATTGCTGGAAAAGTAGTTTTACAGTACAGGTTTATCGTTTCACATAGTCAAACTGATTCTTAGAAGCCTTTAACTATTCAAATCAAAAATGGGCATACGAAATCAATATTTTTGTTATTTAATTATGTATTCTTTTCAATAACAATTTTTTTTTTTTTTTTTATGAATTTGATTACATTGAAACTTTCTTTTATATTATGTGACAAAGAAAACAAGTTCGGTTATTATTATCATTATTTTCTATGATTATGTACTTCAACGAATAGATTATATTCCAGCGTCGGGAAATGCTTCTCTACAGCAGTATGATTATTGCTGGAAAAGTAGTTTTACAGTACAAGTTTATCGTTTCACACAGTCAAAATGATTCTTGGTCATCTCTGTCTTTAACTATTCAAGTCAAAAATGGGCATACGAAATCAATATTTTTGTTATTTAATTATGTATTCTTTTCAATAATATTTTTTTTAGTGCTAGAGGCCTATTTCAGTCGGTACAGCGTTGTCGAATTTTTATACGTCACTCTTAATAGTGCTAAGGGCCTATTTCAGTCGGTACAGCGTTGTCGAATTTTTATACGTCACTCTTAATAGTGCTAAGGGCCTATTTCAGTCGGTTTATTGAATGGGGATTTATTGAATGAAGTCCCCCCCAAGGCACAACTTTGACATGAGTCCCCCCAGGCCCAACTTTGACATGAGTCCCCCCCAGGCCCAACTTTGACATGAGTCCCCCCCAGGCCCAACTTTGACATGAGTCCCCCCAAGGCCCAACTTTGACATGAGTCCCCCCCAGGCCCAACTTTGACATGAGTCCCCCCAGGCCCAACTTTGACATGAGTCCCCCCCAAGGTACAACTTTGACATGAGTCCCCCAAAGGCCCAACTTTGACATGAGTCCCCCCCCAGGCCCAACTTTGACATGAGTCCCCCCCAAGGTACAACTTTGACATGAGTCCCCCCCAAGGCACACCTTTGACATGAGTCCCCCCCAAGGCACACCTCCCCCTCATTGGGAAAAAGAGAAAAAACGTTGTTTTGCGGCTATAAGACAGTTTGGACTTCCAACGTTATTTGTTACAGTATCTGCAGCTGAAACACATTGGTTTGATTTAATGAAAACTTTATCATGGAATTTAGATCGTCACGAATTAACTAAAGAAGAATTTGTCGATATTAACAAGTTTAGCAGTAGGCCTCTGGCACTAAACTAAAATCTGTCAATGTCAGATTTTCATGTTTTAAATAATGAAATAATGTCGTGTCTGTATAATTTTTTTTTTTTTTTTTTTTTTTTTTATGAATTTGATTACATTGAAACTTTCTATTATATTATGTGACAAAGAAAACAAGTTTGGTTATTTTATTATTATTTTATATGATTATGTACTTCAACGAATAGATTATATTCCAGCGTCGGGAAATGCTTCTCTACAGCAGTATGATTATTGCTGGAAAAGTAGTTTTACAGTACAAGTTTATCGTTTCACATAGTCAAAATGATTGTTGGTCATCTCTGTCTTTAACTATTCAAGTCAAAAATGGGCATACGAAATCAATATTTTTGTTATTTAATTATGTATTCTTTTCAATAACATTTTAGTTAGATTCCTTATAGGAGATCTACCTATTGCAATGGTTCTCATGACACGACTTCTGGAAAATTTCTTCATATCTTCACCGATCATGACCCCTAGAACCCAAAACCACCCTCCGTTCAAAAGTTTATATATATATAGGTATATATATATATGTATAACGCTTTTTCCCATGTTAAGTTGTGAACACGATAACTGGAGTAATTTTTATTTAAATTTAACCAGCTCAGGATATGTTGTCAGGACAGTAAAAATCTCGGTCGAGTTCGTAGATGAGGTATCCAGCTCAAAGGGGGTGGAAATGGTGGGGGGTGGAAATTTTCATTTGCCCATAATTTCTTTAATATTGAAAATAGGAAAAAATTTCAGATCAGGCGAATTACCGCCTTACCCTAAAGAACAATTTTTGTATTTAAACTTTTTCGATAGCTTCAATTGCTTAGAAGTTACAAGCTAAAAAGTGATTTTTCGTCAATTGTTCTATATAGCCGACATTTTCTATATAGCTTTCATTGCAAAAATTTATAATCTGATGCATATGTCACGTGCAAACGATAATAAAAAAGATCACTGAAAATATAATGAAATTTTAATCATGTTTTTAAACAATATAATATACTAGGCGAGTATAATAACCTGATTAAAAAAAAAAAAAAAAAAAAAAAAAAAATGTTATACTTAACAGAAAATATGACGTCACAATTACAACAATGTACTGAACTACTGAGAAAAATGAAATAAAATTTTATCCACGATTTTAAACAAATAAAATGAAAGTTAATAAATAAATAAATAAATATGTGAATAAAATCCAACGAGATATATAAAGTAGAGTGATAAATGGTAACCCTTGAGAAGGTCCAAGATGAGTCATGTGACATGCTTTCCTTGCACATGCGTATTCGGTGGTTTCCTTGGTAACAGCTCATTTTCAGTACATTTCTATGGCAACGGTTTCAATGTTTTTGTTTACTTTACGTAGTTTAATATTCTTTTGTTCTAAACCATTTTGATTTTGATTTTACTTCTTTTTTATTTCGTGTAGTTGAACTTTAACCGACAAAATGCTTAAAAATAGTTGAAAAATTATTATTTGTTGTTAAATTTAGCTCTTTAAAAGTTTAAATTTTCTTTTATAAACACTTTTAAAGTTTGTTGAGAAACGACGAAAAGAAAGGTATTTTATTATTTATTAAAATGTGAAATATGTGTAAAATTATTTTAAAAGCAATTTATTTCGGTCATAGGACTGTCATGTTACCTAATAATAATGATAATTTGTTGAACTGATATTTTAAATGCCAAAATAGCGATAAAGGGCCAAACACAGCAACCTATTCAAGCATGTCACGTGATTCATCTTGAACCACGGAAAGCTAATCCTTCATCCATTGAATCAGCACTCTAATTTATATATCTCGTTGATAAAATCAACATATCTTAGGGCTAAGCAGATTTAGACTTAGCTTTATGACATAGATGCTATAATGTAAAAGATAAATGTCATCGTTTAAAAAAAAAAAAAAAAAAAAAAAAAAAAATCGTGTAAATCGATGCTAAACGAATTAAACTGGCATGATAGAAAAAGTAATAAATCTGGGGACATTTAGGTATTATCCCTTTGACAAATAAACTAGGGACGATTTTAATGAATTTCCCGTTGAAGTATACTTTCATAAAAACTTAAATTTAAACTAAAGTATTTCATTACTCGAATTCCCTTATTTTGATAAATAAAATTATACCATTTTTTAAAAAATAAAGAACACTCTTTTATTGAAAAGTGAACTAATAAAGACTTTAGAAAACTATTACATACTTTTAAATCTTTATTAAAAAAAATTAATTGTTGCCACTCTACATTATATAAATACATCCAAATCCTGTGTCACATACGATAGTTTTGTATAAGTATAGATATTTTGTTTTCCCCTGGAACCTGCCCCTCATGAGAAAAGTGCCTGGGAATAATTGTATCTAGTATTGTCATTGATTATGAAGTCGTCTGCAAAATTTCAGGTTCTTCGGACGACAAGAAGTTACCAAAAATTAAATTGGAAAATTCCGTTACATACATTAATAGTTGCATCAAATCAAGTTAATAAAAGTGTGTTAATTAAAAACCATGTTAAACGCTTTAATTAATCATTTAAAAATATAAAATTAAAATAATACGTCAATCTTAATGCAAATATCGTTTGTGGTGAATAATTTAGAATGTCGGTTTAGGCAAGAATTTGAAATTTACGATTGAGAGTAATACCTTACAGCTTCCTTTGACTTTTTATCTCGACGAAACAAGATATTGGTCTGTGAAGAGATATGAGGTTTTCGCGTGGAAAGAAAATATAATGACGCCAAAGCTGCCTTTCTCCATCGCCAAGCTCGCCAAATTTTGTCGTCTGACAACGAATTTTGTCACCAAGTCAAAAAATTTCGTCGTTAACTATCAAATTTTGCCGCCAAATCACCAATTTCATTGATAAGTCGCAAGTTTTGCCATCAAAATCTCGCCAAATCATACAATTTTCTAATTTCATAACAATTAACATTGAAATTCAGCGATGCCAAATGGTCCAATGTTAACTAATGTTATTGTTCCAGCTTATGTGAACCAAAACAGTTTCAATTTACAATTTTTACTCATCTGACAATAAGAATCATAAAAATACAATACAAAACTTTCAATAATTCAATAAAAATTACAATGAAATAACTATCTAAAAGCCGCTACCACTTAACTGTATTTGACTTCACCATAGTAACGCCAGGCTTATCAGTGCTTGACCATAGTAAGGTTACAAGTGCATTTTCAAGTTTCTATTATTTTTTCTTTAAAAGAAAGATATTGAACTTCAGTTATATGGAATTTACATAAAAACTATAATTTTGATTAAGCTTGGGTGGGGAGGGGGGTGTAGCCCAATAGCCCCCTCCGGGATTCACCATTGCTGGGATTGTATATCTTTAAGACTTCTATTTGTTGAATGATTATGAGCTTGAATTAAAAAAAAAAAAAAAAAAAAAAAAAAAAAAAAAATTGAAGCATTTACAGACCAATAAATCCAGCCTAAAATTTTAAGTAGATTGAATAAAGTCCATTTTTAGCTGAAAATTAAATTTCTTGAAAACAGAATAACGACGTAAATAATGCAATGTGTGGGAACAAAGCCATTGGCTAAGTATTAATGCATATGTAAAATTTCTTTACATTTGTAACATTAACGTAAAGGAATCTACCTTTGCCTTTAAGCTTGCCGAAAAGGGATTTTTTTTTTTTTTTTTTTTTTTCTTTATGAATTTGATTACACTGAAACTTTCTTTTATATTAAGTGACAAAGAAAACAAGTTTGGTTATTATTATTATTATTTTCTATGATTATGTACTTCAACGAATAGATTATATTCCAGCGTCGGGAAATGCTTCTCTACAGCAGTATGATTATTGCTGGAAAAGTAGTTTTACAGTACAAGTTTATCGTTTCACATAGTCAAAATGATTCTTGGTCATCTCTGTCTTTAACTATTCAAGTCAAAAATGGGCATACGAAATCAATATTTTTGTTATTTAATTATGTATTCTTTTCAATAACATTTTTTTTAGTGCTAGAGGCCTATTTCAGTCGGTACAGCGTTGTCGAATTTTTATACGTCACTCTTAATAGTGCTAAGGGCCTATTTCAGTCGGTACAGCGTTGTCGAATTTTTATACGTCACTCTTAATAGTGCTAAGGGCCTATTTCAGTCGGTTTATTGAATGGGGATTTATTGAATGAAGTCCCCCCAAGGCACAACTTTGACATGAGTCCCCCCCCCAGGCCCAACATTGACATAAGTCCCCCCCAGGCCCAACTTTGACATGAGTCCCCCCCAAGGTACAATTTTGACATGAGTCCCCCCAAGGCCCAACTTTGACATGAGTCCCCCCAAGGTACAACTTTGACATGAGTCCTCCCCCCCAAGGCACACCTTTGACATGAGTCCCCCCAAGGCACACCTCCCCCTCATTGGGAAAAAGAGAAAAAACGTTGTTTTGCGGCTATAAGACAGTTTGGACTTCCAACGTTATTTGTTACAGTATCTGCAGCTGAAACACATTGGTTTGATTTAATGAAAACTTTATCATGGAATTTAGATCGTCACGAATTAACTAAAGAAGATTTTGTCGATATTAACAAGTTTAGCAGTAGGCCTCTGGCACTAAATTAAAATCTGTCAATGTCAGATTTTCATGTTTTAAATAATGAAATAATGTCGTGTCTGTATATATATATATATATATATATATATATATTATGAATTTGATTACATTGAAACTTTCTATTATATTATGTGACAAAGAAAACAAGTTTGGTTATTATTTTTATTATTATTTTCTATGATTATGTACTTCAACGAATAGATTATATTCCAGCGTCGGGAAATGCTTCTCTACAGCAGTATGATTATTGCTGGAAAAGTAGTTTTACAGTACAAGTTTATCGTTTCACATAGTCAAAATGATTCTTGGTCATCTCTGTCTTTAACTATTCAAGTCAAAAATGGGCATACGAAATCAATATTTTTGTTATTTAATTATGTATTCTTTTCAATAACATTTTTTTTTTTTTTTTTTTTTTATGAATTTGATAACATTGAAACTTTCTATTATATTATGTGACAAAGAAAACAAGTTTGGTTATTATTATTATTATTTTCTATGATTATGTACTTCAACGAATAGATTATATTCCAGCGTCGGGAAATGCTTCTCTACAGCAGCATGATTATTGCTGGAAAAGTAGTTTTACAGTAAAAGTTTATCGTTTCACATAGTCAAAATGATTCTTGGTCGTCTCTGTCTTTAACTATTCAAGTCAAAAATGGGCATACGAAATCAATATTTTTGTTATTTAATTATGTATTCTTTTCAATAAACATTTTTTTTTTTTTTTTTTTTTTTTTTTTTATGAATTTGATTACATTGAAACTTTCTATTATATTATGGGACAAGGAAAACAAGTTTGGTTATTATTATTATTATTTTCTATGATTATGTACTTCAACGAATAGATTATATTCCAGCGTCGGGAAATGCTTCTCTACAGCAGCATGATTATTGCTGGAAAAGTAGTTTTACAGTAAAAGTTTATCGTTTCACATAGTCAAAATGATTCTTGGTCATCTCTGTCTTTAACTATTCAAGTCAAAAATGGGCATACGAAATCAATATTTTTGTTATTTAATTATGTATTCTTTTCAATAACATTTTTTTTAGTGCTAGAGGCCTATTTCAGTCGGTACAGCGTTGTCGAATTTTTATACGTTACTCTTAATAGTGCTAAGGGCCTATTTCAGTCGATTTATTGAATGGGGATTTATTGAATGAAGTCCCCCCAAGGCCCAACTTTGACATGAGTCCACCCCCAGGCCCAACTTTGACATGAGTCCCCCCCCAGGCCCAACTTTGACATGAGTCCCCCCCAAGGTACAACTTTGACATGAGTCCCCCCAAGGCCCAACTTTGACATGAGTCCTCCCCAGTCCCAACTTTGACATGAGTCCCCCCAAGGCCCAACTTTGACATGAGTCCCCCCCAAGGTACAACTTTGACATGAGTCCCCCCAAGGCACACCTTTGACATGAGTCCCCCCCAAGGCACACCTCCCCCTCATTGGGAAAAAGAGAAAAAATGTTTTTTGCGGCTATAAGACAGTTTGGACTTCCAACGTTATTTGTTACAGTATCTGCAGCTGAGACACATTGGTTTGATTTAATGAAAACTTTATCATGGAATTTAGATTGTCACGAATTAACTAAAGAAGAATTTGTCGATATTAACAAGTTAAGCAGTAGGCCTCTGGCACTAAATTAAAATCTGTCAATGTCAGATTTTCATATTTTAAATAATGAAATAATGTCGTGTCTGTATAATTTTTTTTTTTTTATGAATTTGATTACATTGAAACTTTCTATTATATTATGTGACAAAGAAAACAAGTTTGGTTATTATTATTATTATTTTCTATGATTATGTACTTCAACGAATAGATTATATTCCAGCGTCTTGAAATGCTTCTCTACAGCAGTATGATTATTGCTGGAAAAGAAGTTTTGCAGTACAAGTTTATCGTTTCACATAGTCAAAATGATTCTTGGTCATCTCTGTCTTCAAGGGCATACGAAATCAATATTTTTGTTATTTAATTATGTATTCTTTTCAATAACATTTTTTTTTTTTTTTTTTTTTTTTTTAATGAATTAGATTAGATTGAAACTTTCTATTATATTATGTGACAAAGAAAACAAGTTTGGTTATTATTTTTATTATTTTCTATGATTATGTACTTCAACGAATAGATTATATTCCAGCGTCGGGAAATGCTTCTCTACAGCAGTATGATTATTGCTGGAAAAGTAGTTTTACAGTACAAGTTTATCGTTTCACATAGTCAAAATGATTCTTTGTCATCTCTGTCTTTAACTATTCAAGTCAAAAATGGGCATACTAAATCAATATTTTTGTTATTTAATTATGTATTTTTTTCAATAACATTTTTTTTTTTTTTTTTTATGAATTTGATTACATTGAAACTTTCTTTTATATTATGTGACAAAGAAAAGAAGTTTGGTTATTATTATTATTATTTTCTATGATTATGTACTTCAACGAATAGATTATATTCCAGCGTCGGGAAATGCTTCTCTACAGCAGTATGATTATTGCTGGAAAGGTAGTTTTACAGTACAAGTTTATCGTTTCACATAGTCAAAATGATTCTTGGTCATCTCTGTCTTTAACTATTCAAGTCAAAAATGGGCATACGAAATCAATATTTTTGTTATATAATTATGTATTCTTTTCAATAACATTTTTATTTTTTAATGAATTTGATTACATTGAAACTTTCTTTTATATTATGTGACAAAGAAAACAAGTTTGGTTACTATTATTATTTTTTTCTATGATTATGTACTTCAACGAATAGATTATATTCCAGCGTCGGGAAATGCTTCTCTACAGCAGTATGATTATTGCTGGAAAAGTAGTTTTACAGTACAAGTTTATCGTTTCACATAGTCAGAATGATTCTTGGTCATCTCTGTCTTTAACTATTCAAGTCAAAAATGAGCACACGAAATCAATATTTTCATTATTTAATTATATATCCTTTTTATTATTTTTTTTTTTTTAATGAATATTATTACATAGAAGATTTCTTTTATGTTACGGGACAAAGAAACAATTTTGATTATTATTCCCCCCCCCCCCCCCTATAATTGTGTACTTGAACGAATAGATTATAGTCCAACGTCGGGAAATGCTTCTCTACAGCAGTATGATTATTACTGGAAAAGTAGTTTTACAGTACAAGTTTATCGTTTCGCATAGTCAAAATGATTCTTAGCAGTCTTTAAGTATTCAACTCAAAAATGGGCATACGAAATCAATATTTTTGTTATTTAATTATATATCCTTTCCAGTGACTTTTTATTATTTTTTATTTTTTAATGAATATGATTACGTAGAAGATTTCTTTTATGTTACGGGACAAAGAAACAATTTTGATTATTATTCCCCCCCCCCCCTATAATTATGTACTTGAACGAATAGATTATGGTCCAGCGTCGGGAAATGCTTCTCTACAGCAGTATGATTATTACTGGAAAAGTAGTTTTACAGTACAAGTTTATCATTTCGCATAGTCAAAATGATTCTTAGCTGTCTTTAAGTATTCAACTCAAAAATGTTCTTATGAAATCATTCAGTTTTCCAGTTTTTTTCTTATTGATTAAAAATTAATTTACAAAATCATCATTTATAGCACCATTCAGAAAATTATATGTGAATAATAATTGGAATTTCTGTAGGGGACGGTGTTCATTATAAAAATCGTCTGAATCACCCACTAAACAATTAAGAGGTTTGGCATACATATACATTAAGATATAATAATATTAAGTCTTCAAAACTATTTAAATGAAACTTACTAAATTCAAAATTAAATTTTTCTTGACATTTTTTTAAATGTTCCATCCTTGCTAATTTTTAATACCCCCCCCCCTTTAATTTTACGTTATTATTTTTGAAATACACTCCTGCTCTAAAGTTTAGCAATATTTGCAAACGATCAGTTTTTTTTTTTTTTTTTTTCACATTAAAAACTTATTTCTCGATGAAATGTTTTCAAACATTGCGTATTTAAAGAACTTGGTCTTCCTCATGTTTTTCATTGAAGATTGGTTTAAGACATGATTTAGGGGGCCGGTAACAAATTAAGAAAAATCAATAATATTTGTGATCACCCTGTATCGTTAAGTGAACGAAATGAACTGTAACTAATATGTTAATATTGACCCATTTCAATTTATGGATGAATTTGTGTGGCGATAGCATATTAAATAACGGAGTTGTAAGCATTATTTTAAAACTCCGAAAAAATACAACATGTTCTTCATTTATAATATACAGAGTTTTTAACGAAAATTATCGACTTTCCCGAATTAAATCGAACTTTATCGAATTACATCCCACTTTCAGATAAGTTGGAACAACGCTTTTAAAACAACATACTGCAATCGGAATACAAATATCTCAAATATATCATTAAATATGAGCATTTTTATGAAAAACGTTTTCACTGCGCATGTGCGAAAAAAAATATGCACAGGTTGAAAGATATATTGGACAACTTTTGTCAGAAGTACATTTGCATAGAGTAAAAATTAAGCAAATTATCCGATAAAGAACGAGCTAGATTTTAGATATTTTCTAAGAGTTGAAATTCTTAAGGGGTTTTTCACATGCCGTGTAATTTATTTGAATATCCAATTATTTCAACCACTCTCCAAACGTACATTTTTTGAAAAAAAAATAAAAAAACCTTATAAGCTTGTAACTCTGATATTTTTTATTTGTTTACTAAGATTTGTGAAATAAGCGGTTTTTCACAAAAAAGAACTTTTGCAAAGTGGTTGAAATAATTGTGGATCTTTAAATTAATTACGAGTCATGTCACAAAACCGTTAAGAAATTTCAACTCTTGGAAAATTTCTAAAATCTAGTTTGTTCTTTTTCGGATAATTTGCTTAATTTTTACTCTATTCAAATGCACTTTTGACACAAGTTGAATATTTCATGAGATATTTGAGATTTTTTTTTTATACCGATTGCAGTATATTGTTTTATAAGAGTTTTTTCAACTTATCTGAAATTGGGAATAATTTTCGTTAAAAACTCTGTATCTTATAAATAAAAAACATGTTTTTTTTTTTTTTTTTTTTGAGTTTTAAAATAAATGCTTATACCTCTGTTATTTAATATGCTATCGTCGCCCAAATTCATCCACAAATTAAACTGGGTCTGTATTAACATATTCTAAAGTCACAGCTCATTTCGTTCACTTAACGATACAGGGTAATCACAAACCTTATTGATTTTGCTCAAATTGTTACCGGCCCCCTAAATGTTGTCTTAAACCAGTCTTCACTGAAAAACACAAGGAAGATCCAGTTCTTTAAATACCCAATGTTTGAAAACATTTCTTCGAGAGATAAATTTTAAAATTGAAAAAAAAAAAAAAAAAAAAAAAAACTGATCGTTTTCAAATCTTGCTAAACTTTTCAGCAGGAGTGTATATATTCTGAACATATTTAGTTATTACTTTGTTAATCCATTTACAAATCAATTTAAAAGAAATATTTTTGAAAATTTCATGCGAATTTTATTATTTTTTTTTTTAATTTAAAATTGTTTATAAGGTTTAAATTAAGGGGAAAACTAAAATGAATGCATAGATATGCTTGAATGCTTATAATGTTCCTTCACTATACTTTTTATGAGGTTTAATCTAAAATTTACAATTTTGGAGCATTTATTTCTCTTTCCAAAACTAAACTAAAATAAATAAATAAAATAAATTGAAAATTTTACTTTTTTAATTTAAATAATATTGGAGAATTTTATGTAATTAGCAGTGACATATTTTGTTGCATGTGATGCGAAATTTCTTAATTCTAACGGTAATTTACAAAAGAGCTTTACAATCATCCCCCTTTATGTAAACAAAAATAAAAAATAATAAAAAAATTGTAAAAAAGTATTTTAATTCAAAATAATTTGTTTTTAATATATTGAGTGTTCAGAATGATAAACTACACTCCTGCTGAAAAGTTTAGCAAGATTTGCAAACGATCTTTTTTTTTTTTTTTTTTTTTTTTTTTTTTTCAGTTTAAAAACTTATCTCTGGATGAAATGTTTTCAAACAATGGGTATTTAAAGAACTGGGTTTCCTCATGTTTTTCAGCGAAGAGTGGTTTAAGAGTTAACATTGAGGGGGCCGGTAACAAATTCAGCAAAATCAATAATGTTTTTGATCACCCTGTATCGTTAAGTGAACGAAATAATCTGTAACTTTAGGATATGTTACTACATACTCAGTATAATTTGTAGACAAATTTGTGTAAATATATCACATTAAATATCGGAGATATAAGCATTTATTTTAAAACTAAAAAAAAAAAAAAAAAAAAGAGAAGAAGAAGAAGCATGTTTTTATTTATAACATACAGAGTTTTTAACGAAAATTATTCCCACCTTCAGACAAGTTGAAAAACCCATTTAAAAAAATATACTGCAATCAGAATACAAATATCTTAAATATCTCAGGAAATATGAACATTTTTAATGAAAAATGTTTTCGCTGCTCATGTGCGAAAGATAGAAAAAATGTTATTACATAGGTTGAAAGCTAGATATATTGGGCAACTTTTGTCAAAAGTGCATTTGAATAGAGTAAAAATAAAAATTAAGCAAATTATCCGAAAAAAAAAAAAAAAAAAGCTAGATTTTAGGTATTTTCCACGAGTTAAAATTTCCTAAGGGGTTTTTTACATGCTGCGTAACTAATTTAAAGATCCAATTATTTTAACATCTTAGCAAAAGTTCTTTTTTTTTTGTGAAAAACCCCTTATCATCTCACAAATATTAGTAAATAAACAAAAATATGTTAGAATTGCCAGCTTATAAGGGGTTTTTCCCAAAAAGTACTTTTAGAGCGTGGTTGAAATAACTGGATCTTCAAATTATGCGGCCATGTGTGTTTTCCCCTTAGGAAATTTCAACTTCTGGAAAATATCTAAAATCTAGCTCGTTCTTTTTCGGATAATTTGCTTAATTTTTACTCTATTCAAATGCACCTTTTACGAAAGTTTCTCAATGTATCTAGCTTTCAACCTATGCAATAAAAAGATTTTTTTATCTCGCACATGCGCAGTGAAAACGTTTTTCATAAAAATTTTCTTATTTCATGATATATTGAAGATATTTGTATTCCGATTGCAATATTTTATTTTAAAAGCGTTTTTTTAAACTTATCGGAAAATGGAAATAGTTTTTGTTAAAAACTCTGTATATTATTAAATAAAAAACATTCTTTTTTTTTTTTTTTTTTTTTTTTTTTTAGTTTTAAAATAAATGCTTATATCTCCGTTATTTAATATGCTATCGTCACACAAATTCATCCACAAATTAAACTGGGTCTATATTAACATATTCTAAAGTTACAGTTCATTTCGTTCCCTTAACGATGCAGGGTGATCACAAACATTATTCATTTTGTTCAATTTGTTACCGGCTCCCTAAATGTTTTCTTAAACCAACCTTCACTGAAAAACATGAGGAAGACTCAGTTCTTTAAATACCCAATGTTTGAAAACATTTCATCGAGAGATAAGCTTTAAATAAAAAAAATAAAAAAATAAAACCTCAAGAATATAAATTAATAATAATAATAATAATAAACTTATGTGGACACCACATGACTTCCTTATACAACCATAGGAATATACATATTGTTATGAAAACGTTTACAAATTTTGTATGAGCTAACCGATTCTTAAATAAACAGGCATGTTCCAGTCCACGAACATTCCTTAAAACAAAAACAAAACAAGAAAAAAAAAAAAACTGCCACTTGAACCAAAAAAATTCACGATAATACAATTTTATATAACGCCAAAACAAACATATATATATATATATATATACTTTTTTTTTTTTTCAGGAATAGTACTGCATGGCTTATTAGAGAATCTCTCACTGGCAAATGCACAGCTTAGAGTTCAATGAAAATCATTGGAGTATAGATGGCCCAGTTTTGTTCTCTTTGGCAAAAATTAGTGCCGAGAAACGATAAATTTCACTAAAAAAATTAAGTTAAACAATTCAGTTAAAATTGAGAAAGCGTTTCTGGCTATCCTGAAACAACATTTGCTGCAAAATTTTATCGACAATCACGCCAAGCCACCAAGTTAGAAGCCAGAGTAGACTCTCAATCTTGGCATCGAATTTAGCAATTCGGCGTCGTATTTGGCGACTTGGAAATCGCATTTGACAAAAATTTGTAGTTTAGGTTTGCTAAAGTTTGAAAGTTCTAACTGCAATAAGAACAGAGTTATTTCCAGAAAAATTCATTGGTTTATAGCATAGAACTAAATTCTCCGAAAGTTCTAACACTTTCTAACTCTGGAAAGTTCTAATAAATGACTCACAAGAACTATATATATATAAAAGAAGAGTGATTGTTGATGATTGTAGATTAGAATTTGCCTATAACTTTATGTTCTACTTTTTATACGTAGTAAAAGGGAAAACAGATGAAAGTTTTTTCATTTCCACGAAGGTGGGCATTGACTTAACCATTCAAATGGGGCGAAATGTGGTAGCACGGGATTCACAAAATTTGGAAACTCTGACCTCAATAGGAGTCTAATTCTGGAAATTTTGTAATGATGCATTGGTTTCTCACGCTGAACTACCTTGAAAATTCCATAAATCACTTGCAATACTCTCGATGAATTTCATTCAGACTTCGTAATATTCGGTTGTTCCTGATTTAGCGGAATTTATGCTCTGTAGTGTATTTAACAATGTTTATTTGATTTCTGTAGAAAAAATGACCCTTTTATTGAATTGTTTCAAGAATGTTAATTCATTATTGTTTTTTGAAGTGCAAAAAAGAGATCCATTCAACTTTTTATTTATTAAAGTGCATTCGTCGACTAGAACCTGCTTATTTCTTTAAGAATCACTTTCTACAAGCTAAAAGGTCGACAACGTTTTTTATGAATATCATTACAGGCTCTGTCTACGAGATGAAAATTCGTTAAATTAAGTACATTCATCGACTAGAACCTGCATATGTTTTTAAGAATTACTTTCTACACGCTAACATGTCGACAACTTTTTTTTATCATTATCATTACAAACTCTATGTACGGGATGAATATTCCTTAAATGAAATGAATTCGTTGACTAAAATCTGTTTCAGTCTTAAAGAATTAATTTCTGCTCGCTAAAATATCGACAACTTTCATAACAATATCATTATGGGCTCTATCTACGATCTGAATATTTATTAAATAAAGTGCATTCGTCGACTAGAACTTGCTTATGCCTTTAAGAATTACTTTCTATGCGTAAAAATGTCGACAACTTTCTTAACAATATCATTACGCGCTCTTTCTACGGGCTGAATATTCATTAAATAAAATGCATTCGTCGACTAGAACATGCTTATGTCTTTAAGCATAACTTTCTATACACAAAAATGTCTTCAGCTTTCATAGCAATATTATTGCTGGCTCTATATCATTAGCTTCTGTTGAAATCTCTATGATGGTAGGCCATATAGTTATAATGGCCAAAACTTTTGTATTTTTGGTCATTATGAATATAATTTTCGTAAATATCTCAAAAACGGAAAGTCACAGAAAGTCCAAAAAGGGAGATGCATAACTAGATGTTATAACATACCTATGTACCAACTTACAACGTTCTACGTCCAACTGTTTTTGAGTTATGCGAGATACATACAGACACACACACATAACGAGTGATGCAGCAAAATTTGGACTGCCCGCAACTAAACATGTTTTATGTTAGCAAGTTGTTAACATAAAACAAAAAAGAAGGGGGCGATAGAAAAGGACACACGAGTTCTACGAAACACACATTTATTCAACTCTCAAGTACACCACTGCGCTTAATCTGATCTGTCCTCTTCTTAGTGCTCTCTGCCAGGCACTGTACAAGTCCGACGTCCATTTGTCGAAGGCATAACTTGATGCGATTCGTGAGCTGGCGAGTGTTTTCGGCTCTCCAGGCATTGGCATCGATTCGGGCTTTCAACAGAGCCCAAAAGTCCTCAATACATCTGACCTCCGGAAGGTTGGCATTATTGTCTTCCTTGGTGATGAAATGGATACCTTCTTGTTCCAAGTGCTCCACCACCACTTTAGCGTAATGTGCACTGGCTTTGTCCGGCCAGAACACATAGTTGTCGTAGTGTGCTCTAATGTATGGAACCAGTCGTTTCTGAATGCATTCCTCCAGGTAAACCCTGCCATTGGTGGCGAAATTGGACTCGTTGATTAGCGGTTCTAACTATCCGTTTGGTCCGAAGGCAAGCCAGACCAGAACCTTCTTCTCAAACTTAGTTTTGGGATAGAATTTCACCGTAGGTAACGTATTATCTATGTTCGAGGTGTAGAAGGTGTTGTTGGCGTTAATGGTGGAGTGAGATAGGGTTAAACAGGATTTGTCATCGATGATCCAGGAAGACTTTGCAAACTTTCGTTACAGACGAGAGATGATCACACAACCTCTTAGCCTCGGACTTCTGCCTGTCAGTGCGGGATGCGTTTCTTCTTGTATGCCTTCACATTCACCTTCTGTAGATTCCGACAGATCGTGCTTTGATGACATTGGAGCCGCTCAGTTGCTTGTCGCTGCGAAATACCTTCCTTGTGATCGAACAAACGCTTGAGGGTGGTCAATACTATTATTCCAGTGACTTTGGTGTTGGACCCACCTGCGCCAGGTCGACAAGGCTCTAGTGTGTTCCCGTGAAAACGTTTAAAAATACCATAGATAGTACTTCTGGGCATTCCTTCAGTCAAAAAGGGGTCGTACAGTGGACATTTTCCGGACTGGATGTTGGCGGGTTAGAAATTGTACACTCGGGAACGGTGGGTGTCTTCGCTTGAGGCTGTTGTTCTAATTATTGATTCCTGTTGAAGACATAAACAAAAACATATCAACACTAGTTGAAATGCTCTACATATTACATATAATAATTATGTCCCTAATGTTTAGCATTAAAGGTCACAGAGCGCCACACACAGTCCAGATTTTGCTGCATCACTCTACAGATGTTCCGAAAATTCGTGTAAATCGTTGATATCTCTGAAATAGAAGCTCGTATTAGAACCAAAATTTCAGGTGTACAACTAAACATCATGACAGTCTCACATATAAATTTGCAACACTCTATGATCATTCGTTTCTTTTTGAGCTATGCGAAATACAAAATCCATTTTGCAAATCGGGATTACTATACTTCCTTAGAAACCTTTGAACGGCTCCTGCCTGCCTGGGCTCGGCCAAGCTTAACGGGTTGGATGCCGTCCACCGGAGCGAATAAATCGCCAGATCACCGCATGGAAGCTGCCTACACCAGACAGTAATCTAGTCGCTAAATAGAACAAGCTGTGTCCGATGATTCTTCGGTCAGACTTTATCCATCATCTTCAGGAACTAGATGGAACTGCTACGTCACTTCTAGGCAGCAATGTGACTAGAACACCAGAGCTCAGGAATTGCAGTGTAGCGACTTCTGCTTCTTGGACACATAGCTCGACTTGTACACCACACCCTCCAAGATAGCCACGGTGGAAACGCATAGACATGCTCCTGGATGTTATGGAATTTGGAATAAGTGCACTTACTAGCTATAAGTCTAAATAACCGGAATTCAACAAAAATTAAAACAATTTTGAATTTAGGCAGGGAGGGAGAAAAAAAAGCCGCTGGGGGAGCCGCTAAAGGTAGTAGTGCACACAATAATTAAAACCAAAAGTGGAGGCCATTTGAAAAGGGGAAGGGGACAACACTTAAGATTTAAGAAAGAGAAGCTGAACGAGATAAGAACAATGAGATTATATACTATACTTCCTTATAATTTGTATAAGGAAGTAAAAAAGAAAAAAAAAAAAAACCTGATCATTTGCAAATCCTGCTAAACTTCTGAGCAGGAGTGCATGTCTAAGAATTTTGTTGTTTATTTTTATTTCATTAAACCCATGGCTTACTGATAGCTGCATATATAAAATGAATTAAAAAATAGAAAAACAAAAACAAATATTGTTTAAAAGTAAAAAAAAAAAAAAAAGTCTGTTTGCTTAGGAATATTGCAATGTTTTAATTGTTACTAAATAGTGATTGAAATAGAAATTTAATTTTTATTTGTTTTTCTTAAGACTTCTTTTCATGACTCCATAAATAATTAGACATTTCTTCCTTCTTCTTTTTTTTTAACCTTTTAAGGGGACAAGAGATGAGGAAAATTATCAAACTCGATGCAATTAAAAACATCTATAGTTAGTTATTATAGAATGTACTAAGCTAGGTAATACTTTTAAAATATCATTCTACAGCTCCTCAAACATTATTTACACATATATATATATATATATATATATATATATATTTTACAAAATTTGAAACTTTAAATTAATTATCTTTCTTGGGTTCCAAATTTCGGGAGTAATTAGTTACTTATAATGGATCCTTGTCAATTTGTTTTTATCCAATCCTCTCAAAAATTAGGGTGAATGTTAATCTGTGTGTTTGTCATAAAATTGGGCATTCATTCTGAAATCGAAAAATTACTACATTCATTACGAATTGTTAAATTTAATCGCATGACAAAAAACTCATGAAGATTTTAAGTTTTGAACTTTTTAGGACTGAGGACTATTAGTCTCAATCTGGGATTTTTACGGCGTCATTTTTCGATAGTTGGACATTTATCGAAATCTAAAATTTATCGAAAATATATTTGTATAATTTAAAAGCAATGTTATAATTAAAAAAAAAAAAAACTAATAGTTTTCCGTCCTAAACTAAATTCTGCTTTTGCCAGAATTTCTTTTTTTGAAAGAAAAAGAAAAGAAAAGAAAATTAATAATGCTAATCAGCATCGAAATAAACGATATCGAAAACGTTTTTTTAAGTTTTGAGTGCATCATTTCATGCTAAATTTTGAAATAGTATGAAAATATAACTTATGGCATATTTGAAATAAAAAATGTTAAATTGTATCTTTTAAAGGGGTCTGGTACAATTTCCCGACACTCAGTTTCCCGACAACTCAGTTTCCCGACGCCACTTTCCCGACAGGTACGGTTTCCCGACAGCTCACATTCCCGACAACTCATTTTCCCGACAGGTACGGTTTCCCGACAACTCACTCTCCCGACAGGTACGGTTTCCCGACAACTCACTTTCCCGACAGGTACGTTTTCCCGGCAACTCATTTTCCCGACAGGTACGTTTTCCCGACAGGTACGTTTTCCCGACAGCTCACTTTCCCGACAGGTACGGTTTCCCGACAGCTCACTTTCCCGACAGCTCACTTTCCCGACAGGTACGTTTTCCCGACAGCTCACTTTCCCGACAGGTACGGTTTCCCGACAGGTACGTTTTCCCGACAACTCACTTTCCCGACAGGTACGTTTTCCCGACAGCTCACTTTCCCGACAGGTACGGTTTCCCGACAACTCACTTTCCCGACAGGTACGTTTTCCCGACAGCTCACTTTCCCGACAACTCACTTTCCCGACAACTCACTTTCCCGACAGGTACGTTTTCCCGACAACTCACTTTCCCGACAACTCACTTTCCCGACAGCTCACTTTCCCGACAACTCACTTTCCCGAAAGGTACGTTTTCCCGACAGCTCACTTTCCCGACAACTCACTTTCCCGACAGCTCACTTTCCCGACAGCTCACTTTCCCGACAGCTGATTTTTCTGACAACTCACTTCCCCGACAGTTCACATTCTCGACAGCTCACTTTTCTACAACACACTTTCCCAACAGCTGACTTTCTCCAATGACTTATTTCTCGGTATTCCGCTTGTTTACAGATTTTTCTTAATAAGAAAGAGGATGGATTAAAAAATAATAAAAAAAATGCTGAATACGTAATTCTATTTCATTATTATTCGAAAGGAATTTTAAATAATACTTTAATTTTTATTCAAGTAGAAAAAAATCGGATAAATAAATAAAAATAAAATTAATAATTAAATAATAATAAAATTAAAAAAATAAATAAATAAAAATAAATTAAATAAATTAAAGTAAGTAAGTAATTGCCGAAACGTCAGTGGAGGCCCTCAGTTGAGACTGAAAACGGTTTTGGGCTCTGTCTGTGTGCTTGTCTGTCTGTCTGTCGTGCGATAGCGGCCGCAAGAATTCCGCTATTGACTTGTAATTTGGTACACATGTCCATGTGCCCCACGGAATCAGCTGTAAAATTTTGGGTGTATATTCCTGTTGTAATTCGTGTACAGGGACACGCCAAAGTTTTTCTTATCATTGCGCCCTGTGGGAGGAATTTGTATATGTACCGCGATAGCGGCCACAAAAATCCCGCTATTGACTTGTAATTTGGTACACGTATTCCTAAGCCCAACGGAATAAGTTGTATAGTGTTAGGTGTGTATTCCATTTGTCGTTCGTGTACAGGGACACGCCCAAGTGTTTCTTATCCTTACGGCCTATGGGAAGAATTTGTATATACCGCAATAGTGGCCACAAAAATCACGCTATTGACTTGCAATTTGGTACACATATTCATGAGCCCAACGGAATTAGCCGTATAGTTTTAGGTGTGTATTCCATTCGTAGTTCGTGTACAGGGACACGCCAAATTTTTTCTATCATTACGACTTATGGGAAGAATCTGTATGTACCGCGATAGCCACCGCAAAAATCAAGCTATTGACTTCCAATTTTTGCCGAAACGTCAGTTGAAGCCCTCTGTTGAGACTCAAAAAGATCTTTTGTTCCGTCTCTCCGTCTGTCTGTCTGTCTGTCGTGCGATAGAGGCCGCAAAAATCACGCTATTGACTTGAAATTTGGTACACATGTTCATGATCTCCACGAAATTAGCTGTATAGTTTTAGGTGTGCATTTCGTTTGTAGTTCATGTACAGGGGCACGCCAAAGTTTTTTTTTATCATTACGGCCTATTTGAAGAATTTGTATGTACCGCGATAGCGGCCCCAAAAATCACGCTATTGACTTGCAGTTTGGTACACTTGTTCATGAGCCCAACGGAATTAGTTGTATAGTGTTAGGTGTGCATTCCATTTGTCGTTCGTGCACAGGGACACGCCAAAGTGTTCCTTATCCTTACGGCCTATGGGAAAAATTTGTATGTACCGCAATAGCGGCCGCAAAAAATCCTTCGATTGACTTGCAAATTGGCGCACACGTTCCAGCTTTGCATATAAGTAGCTGTATAATTTTTATTGCAATATTGTTTATAAACTGTGTACAGGGACTTGCCAAAAATCTTAACATTACGGCGTATGGGGTGAATTTCGTTTAAACGCATTTTAATATCATTACTTTGCAATGAAGAAAATGAAACTAGCGTATGTGAGTAAGATGCTTAAACATATGTTGTTTGAAGGAAATATGTGCTCTTAAGCTTTTTAATTAATGTACAGGACCTTACAAAAGTGTTCTGACAATGTCACGTAGTCCTCCAAACGATGTTAAATTTGAAACAATTATTAATTTTAAACGTAAAATAAGTTGAATAGTTTTTACTGATGTATATAATGTTTATTGTTTATTTACAGAGACACACAAAAGAACTTCGTAACATTAGAGCCTATGGAGAAATTTTTATTTAAGCGCGCACTTTAATGCGTTTATGCTGAATTGAAATTAATAAAATTAACATACATTATAAAGATGCTTAAAATCATGTTTACTCTTAAAAAACATTATGTATAGACTAAATAATTTATGGGATCACCCAAAATAATTCCGAGTATGTACTGTAATCATCCAAATGATGTCAAATTAGTTGAAAAATTAACGAGTTATAATTAAGTAGGTTTATTCTTATTATTGGCGTTTATAATGACTGTGGCTACTTTTCCAGGATACATAAAAGAATTTCGTACTATTACGGTCTATAGTCGGTATTTCTTAAAAAGTTATTTTAACTTGGTTACACCCCATCAAATTTAATGAAATTTTATTAGAGTTTTAAAAGCATGATTTCCTGTTGAAAATTGTGGGCATATAGAATTGGAAATTAGTTTAAAGATTACGCAAAATATTTCCGATATGCTATGTAATTTTTTTTGTATGAAATTTGGTATTTATGAATTTCAGGGAAATAATTCAAGATCGTCGTTTCTTAAGAATACATATTGTTGCGTACTTGGACGTTCGTAAGTTGTCAGAGAATGAAAGGTGAAACTTGCAAAAATTCAGTGATTTATTCACAAAAAGTTCCAGAAAAATACATGTCTATAAACCAAGTATCAGCTTCAATTCAACCAGTAAACACAGCCTAAACAACAGCCGTTAACAGCAAAACATCAGTACAAACTGTTTAGCAATAGTCATTTAGCAAGTCTCATCCAAAGAGGCAGAAAGTAAAGAAAGCATTTGACGAAACACACAGATCTGAGACTGACCGCCTTGGCGAAAAAAATGCTCCTTTTATACTTTTCCATCGAACACAGACTGTTCTGGAAAATTCTCGTATCTCATCAGCCAATGAGATTAGAGCTTCCATATTTAGTATATCCCTAATAAGGATTTTATCGCCAAGGTCGCCAAAAAAATTGCCAAGAGGGGAAACAGTCGCCAAATTTGGCGCCAAATTCATTTCTTTCTTTATTGAAGCTTTTTAATGCGTTTTTAAGGAAAAATTAGGCTATTTTAACGTTAAAACGACTAGAAATGCACAAAATTAGCATCTCATCAATTTACTAAACCTCTTTGAAAGAATTTATAGAAAAGAATATGCAATTATTTACAATTCCGTTACACTTTATATGATATACAAATAGGTATACAAAGAGAGGTATAGCGGGGGGTTTAGGGGTGCGGCAGCCCCCCCTCTGGAATGTATCTGATTATGGTAACAAGTCGATCGAATCAATATAAACTATTATATAATAAGGAATAAATAAAAATGACCTTTTGAAGAATGTCTGATGCAAATAGGACGTTGAGGCTCCTGATCTACAGATCCACAAGTTAAATAAATTAGTTATTTAATTTTTGAAGATTGTTGGTAGATTATTGTTAGAGAATAAGAATTGGGGCTCAATAAGTACTGTAGTCTAAGTAAGAGGAAGCTGAGTGGATGGTAGCTTTTTGAATCAGTGGGTTCTTATTTTACTGTCCAAGTTGCTATCTCAACGACAAGAGAGTACAGTTTTTTTGTTTACTGAATTTTTTAGATCATGTGTACTTAATTTTCTTGTTAGTTTTTAAGCTAAATTCGTTAAGTAAAGGAAAGCAAGGAATTAATTAATTAATTAGAATTAAGCAAGTAAATAAAAATTGGTGCGGGTCAAAACTTGATGAGTACTAAAAAGAAAAGTGACAGGAAATAGTTCAAGGCTTAACAAGTAAAGTATTACCCCCACAATTGAGAATAGAAGTGCGTGTCAAAACTAGATGAGTACCAAAAAGACTAAGTTGCCGGGAATTGTATGCTGTGCGACCTGTTATGTCCTGCACTCTGGACAATATTGTACAAATTCAGTAAAGGTAATTAACATTATGGTTGCTTTTTGACACGCATTCAAACCTGTGACATTGAAAGAAGGTATTACTATACTTCCTTTGAAACCTTTGGACGGCCCCTGCCTCCCTGGGCTCGGCCAAGCTTAACGGGTTGGATGCCGTCCGCTGGAGCGAATAAATCGCCAGATCACCTCGTGGAAGTTGCTGGGCAGCAATGTAACTAGAACGCCAAAGCTCAAGAATTGCAGCACGCTCCAGATGTTAAGGAATTTGGAATAAGTGCACTAACTAGCTGAGAGTCGAAATAACCGGAATTATACAAAATTAAAACAATTTTGAATATAGGCAGGGAGGGAAAAAAAAAAAAAAAAAAAAAAAAAAAAACGCTGGGGGAGCCGCTAAAGTTAGTTGTGCACACAATAACTAAAGCCGAAAGAGGAGGCCATTTGGAAAGGGGAAGGGGACAACACTTATGATTTGAGAAAGACAAGCTGAACGAGGGAGGAACAATGAGATTATAATAATAATAATAAAAAAAATAATAATTACGTGAAGCCACTGGGGGATGGAAGATAGTTTTGGGCGCATAGCGAAAATTTTGAAGTTTTTGAAGTGGCAAGGCCTAATCCTAATTGGGAGGGAAATTACTATGCGCAGGGAGGCCGAATGGAGAAGAGAAAGAGGGACCATCGCAATTTTGATCCACCACGGGGGGATGGTTCCCCGCGTTGGTAGCCCGACGACTGCTAAACGACCCCATTGAGCACTTGACGGTGCAGCACAGATTAACGAGGACCAAACACCGCCACACCCTCGTAAAAAAAAAAAAAAAAAAAAAAAAAAAAAACCTTATACTTTGTATAAGGAAGAAAAATTTTAAAAAGTGCATTTTCACCGTATTCTGAGCTTTTTTGAACATGGCATCATATTGCCACTTATTGAGAAACTTTATGCTTCATGATAATTAATTTCAGAAGTAAGAGTTTATTTTATCGCTCTAATCAATATATATATTTCCCCCCCCCCCCCTAATCTATTTCTTAAATCCATGATAATTTTGTAGCTTATTATTGAAATGCAGAACCATTTTCCACAAACTGACAAATTTTATGTTTAATAACACAATAATTTAAAAATTCACAATTCTCTGCCAATCAAAAAAATGTGCTTTATTCAAAGAGGTTTACCAAAGTATGCAATAATTTCCTAACCTGTTACTGAAATGTAGAAGTATTTTGCCGCTAACAGTCCAAACATATGTTTGATGAAGCAAAATTTCAGTAATATTCTTATTTTGCTGCAAATCGATGAAACTCAACCATTTTTTCAAGGTTATTTACATTGAAATATGTCATTTTGCGGCCTAATATTGATATATCAAATTATTTTACTGCTAATTAAAAATATTTAAAAAATATTTTCCATAATGCAAAATTATTTCTCCGCAAAACAAAATAATTCAATTTTATGGCTTTCTTTAAAGGCTATTTACCAAATTGCACGCTAATTTTGCAGCTCATCACTGAAATATGAAACCATTCATTGTTCCTATAGCCAGATAAAATTGAAAACTGTCTGCAGACATAAGTATTTGACCAAACACTTTCTGCAAAAAATCTGTGGGGTTATACAAATACATACAAGGGTTAAGGAAATTTTAGAAATTTTGGTTAATATCCGCGTTTGACCGAGGCTTTGAAAAAATAAACACAAGCGAAAGGATACAGTGTAAACAACTAGCGTCTGGCGAGCGCCGAAACTTTTGGATCTGTATGCACTCCACATAATAAATTCGTGTGCATGAGGGATTTAAACTTTTTAGCTTTAATTTTTTTTTAAATTTATTATGAATAACGATAAAATAGAATATCTATAATTACAAAATACTTCTTTTATTTTAAATATTATCTAAATACTTTTTTGACGAAATGGGAAACCTTAAAAATAAAAATATTTTCTTCAAAAAAAAATAACAAATATATATATATATATATATATATTGACGCTGGTTGGCTGACCAACGTGAGCAATTCAAGCCTTGCAAGTAAGAAGTAAAAACCGCATCACGGCATTTTGGCCGAAGAAAAGCATGCAATTGGCGGAGTAATATAGTTCTATATTTAAAACAACTTTTATAAAAAAATAAAATTTTCCTGAAAAAAAAAAAAAAAACGAAGACGTTACTAGATTAAAAAAGATCCCATTAACAACATGTATTAATTAAAATAAAATCGTTCGTGCCGTTTTAGAAATATTTTTCATGATTTTATTCCATTACACAATCGTTTTTCCCCATTTAGCTTTTGAGATTTCATATTTCAAAACATACTGTACGTTGAAATGTAAAAATTTCAGGATAGATTAAGACTGAAGATAAAAGACTATTTTGAAAAGATTAGAACTAAATATCGCATATTTGCTGAGATATTAAGTGTCGGCTTTTACAAATCTCTTTGATGTCATACTAGCCGTATGTATGAGTTCGCAGCGTTCCGTTCGTCCTTCCGCTTGCGTCACTCGAAAAACTGCCTTTTTTCATGATCAAATCTTCAAAAATTGTTCAAAAGTCAATAATTGCCCTACCATAGCAACGCATGGAAAAGAGAAGATAAACGTGGAGGACGAAGAAACGAAAAATTTCCGTAAATCAAAATCCGAAAGATGCCCTAATTTTCAGATCAGTGTAAGATATACTCATTTTCAAATATGCCTAGAATTGAATAACATCAAATAGGATTTGGTTGATGAATTGCATTTATGATTCATTCGGTCGTAAAATAAGAATTAAAAACTTTATAAACACACTTTTATTTGAAAAACAGTTGTTTTCGGGCACTAGCTGGTTCGCGATGCTTGAAAAACTGTCCGAATTAAAATCCGATTCGCTGGCGCCCTCTCCTTAACAGTTTCAGAACCTACAACAGACTGTTTGATCGCCCTACAAACACCTTTTAAATATCGGACCGTAGCAATCCCTCGTGTGAAGGTGACTACGAGCCTTCATCCGTTTCATAACCTGGAACAATCTGTCCACACACGATACAAAGAACATTTGAAAATTCTGACCACTGGAAAGTCCTCGATGGAGATTGCGGCGTCCTTATCAGATTTGCCAGTGACTTTGCACATTTGTAAGTATGCGCAATCGATTCGTCACACTCAAAAAAAAAAAAAAAAAAAAAAAAAAAAAAAATTGCCGCCTCCTCATCTATCCTGTAATTTTTTTAGAGGTGAATGAGGAGGCGGCAAAAATTTTATACATTTGAAATTAAAGCACCGTTTACACGTCTTTCAAGGGGCTGTCGTAAAAGGTCGTATTAATGAAAATACGAAAAAGGGAAATTAAAATAATTACAAGGTAAAAAGAACTTTTTATATACCATGTTTTTAAAATGTTCCGTTGAATCATATAAACGCTCCCGATATCTGCAGGGAGCAGAAATAATTAGCTACAAGTATTAAAAAAATGCATTGTCATCGTGTTCTGAGCTATTCTAAAAGTGTCAAATGCCTACCTAGTCGAGAAGTTAGCTAAATAAATTTTCTTTTGAATTACATAAACGCTGCCGAATGCAGCAGGAACCCAAAACATTTGGCTAAAAGTATTAAAAAATGCATTATCACCGTGTTCTGAGCTATTCGGAAAGTTTCAAGTGTCTAGCTAGTCGGGAAGTTATATGATTGTTGAATCATATAAACTCTACCTAAAGCAGCTGTGACCCGAAACAATTGAGTAAAAGTATTTTAAAAAATGCAATGTCACCGTGTTCTGGGCTATTCTGAAAGTTTCAAATGTTTAAATGTCTAGCTAGTCGGGAAATTATATGATTTTTTGAATCATATAAACGTTACCGAAGGCTACAGGGACCCGAAACAATTGGCGGAAAGTGTTAAAAAATGGATTATTATCGTATTTTGAGCTATTTTAGCTTCTAAGTTTCAAATGTCTAGCTAGTCGGAAAGTTAATAAAATAAATTTTGTGTTGAGTCATATAAACGCTACCGAAGGCAGCAAGTACCCGAAATAATTGTCTAAAAGTATTAAAAATGCATTACCTTGTTTTGAGCTATTCTAAAAGTTTCAGATAACTAGCTAGTCGGCAAGTTAGTTTAAAAAATTCTGTTAAATCATATAAACACAGTCGAAGGCAGCAGAAACCTAAAACAGATAACTAAAAGTATTAAAAAATGCATTGTCACTATGTTCTGAGCTATTCTGAAAGTTTCAAATGTCTGGCTTGTCGGGAAGTTAGTTAAAAATCGATTGCAATATTTGTACTGGACACACAAACAAACAAGAATCGAAGTTACTAAAATCATAGCAAAAATATTTCTTCAAATTTAATAACACTGTAGCAAAATTTATGTGGAACATTGATTAACAAATTTTTTAAAGATACTAATATATATTAAATTGTAGTAGAATTCATAGTTAAAAAGAATAAAAAATAAAACAAATAAAATAATGAAAAACTGAGTTTCCGGCAAATGAGTTGGCAGGAAAGTAGGCTGTCAGGATAGAGAGCAGTCTGGAAAGAAAACTCTGTGTAAAACGCACCTGTCGGGAAAGTGAGTTGTTGGGCCGTTTTGTACCTGTAGGGAAAGTGAACTGTCATGAAAGTGAGTTGTCGGAAAACTGTCGGGAAAGTGAGTTGTTGGGAAAACGTACCTATCGGGAAAGTGAGCTATCGGGAAAGTGAGCTGTCGGGAAAGTGAGCTATCGGGAAAGTGAGCTGTCGGGAAAGTGAGTTGTCGGGAAAGTGAGCTGTCGGGAAAGTGAGTTGTCGGGAAAGTGAGTTGTCGGGAAAGTGAGCTGTCGGGAAAACGTACCTGTCGGGAAAGTGAGCTGTCGGGAAAACGTACCTGTCGGGAAAGTGAGCTGTCGGGAAAGTGAGTTGTCGGGAAAGTGAGTTGTCGGGAAAGTGAGTTGTCGGGAAAGTGAGCTGTCGGGAAAGTGAGTTGTCGGGAAAGTGAGTTGTCGGGAAACCGTACCTGTCGGGGAAGTGAGCTGTCGGGAAACCGTACCTGTCGGGAAAGTGAGTTGTCGGGAAACCGTACCTGTCGGGAAAGTGAGCTGTCGGGAAAGTGAGCTGTCGGGAAAGTGAGCTGTCGGGAAACCGTACCTGTCGGGAAAGTGAGTTGTCGGGAAAACGTACCTGTCGGGAAAGTGAGTTGTCGGGAAAACGTACCTGTCGGGAAAGTGAGCTGTCGGGAAACCGTACCTGTCGGGAAAGTGAGCTGTCGGGAAAGCGTACCTGTCGGGAAAGTGAATTGTCGGGAAAACGTACCTGTCGGGAAAGTGAGCTGTCGGGAAACCGTACCTGTCGGGAAAGTGAGTTGTCGGGAAAACGTACCTGTCGGGAAAGTGAGCTGTCGGGAAAACGTACCTGTCGGGAAAGTGGCGTCGGGAAACTGACTTGTCGGGAAAGTGAGTGTCGGGAAATCGACCTGATCCCCTTTTAAAGATGTATTTAGTGTTCATGTATTTAGTGTTTAAATGATTTTTTTTTTTTTTTTGGTAATGGATGCTGCGTAGTTGAAATATAAAAACATTCAGTGCAAAGATGTGTTCAGTTACATACAAAAGGCATACAGTAAAGGAATTGAAGCTTTAAAATATCTTAAAATTAGCATGGAGTATTTTGAAATTGGGTACTATTTTGCATTATTTTTCCCATAAAAGAGGTTTTTCTATCTCAAAAAATACTTTTTTTTCATTTAAAACATGCTATACACATGTTTTAAATAATTGCAATTTTTTCTTGTCCCCTTAAAGGCCAAGGAGTACAGGAGAGTACAGGATATTAATTACTTCCATGTGCAGCTTCCTGAAACTAAATGAATCAACACTGATAACTGTAATTCACAACACTATGTACTACATAAGGATCAATTAATAGGCAGGATAAATTTTATTAAGGTATCTCAGTTATTTCTTATTAAAGTTCATGCCAGTATGGCGACAGGGTGACTGTCGTCAGTTATCAACATATGTCGCCAAAAATCAGAAACATCATAAACGACAGATTTCTCGCATAAACCTTTTGTTGTCGTTAAAACTTTTTCTCCTAATTTATATTTAAAGAAAATCAAAAAAGTACATTTATATACAGATATAAAATGACGGTTATGGAAATTGCTTTAGAAATCCAAATCCACATATTTAAAAAAAGCTTCTTATTCCAGTTTTCTTTGTTTGTTTTGTAAGCATCGTTATAGTTTTATAATCGATTACCATGATTTTCTGTCTTCAAAGTTCTGCCTAATTCTACTATGAATCTGCTAAATTTCGTTGTTTTTATCACTCTGCGCTTTTGCTTACTCAAAAAGAGTAATGTGACTAATGTAGGCTTTGATTGCATCGTGTTTAATTATTTCCACTTGAAATAATTGTCGTATTATGTTTTTAAAATTTATAGTGTTGATTGTTTTCTTCCTCTTTGAACACTGTTTTTTTTTTTTTTTTTGTTGTTGTTGTTGTTGTTCGTGCAGCTTACTACAAGTTATTAAAAACTGATCTTACATAATTTATTTGTTTAAATTAATGGCTGAAATTAAGCGCTTAAATTTATGACTGAAATAAATAATTTGTTTTAATTTCATAATGATTCAGTAAAAAATTATCATTGTGCACATTTGTGCGAAATGTTGTTATCTACTGACATATTAAAATTTATATATGTGTAAAAAAAAAAAAAAAAAAAAAAATTACAGCAACGCTACTTGTTGGACAATTTTCACCAAAAGTTGATAGACACTAGTTTATATCAAATTGCAACTACGTATAAATTTACTTGAAATTATGAGCATCAGTTATTGAGTTAGAGCTACCAAAAAGATGTCACGCACGCACACATAGACAGATCAATATGTCCTAAAGCTGGTCAAATAGTATTTTAAACCTCTCAAAACATGTAAATCCGTTGAAAACAAAAAGTCAAAGTTTTTTACGAATCCAATGATTTCTTCGACTGAATATACGGAAGTAAAAAAGACTACTATTATTAGTACGAAAAAATCTGCCGTATTATCAAGTGAAAAGAATTCGAGAACGAAATGAGTCAAGTCGGATCCAAAGCAGGAAGGGACGTTTCCTCTAACATGTCAAAGAAAAGGAAATACTGATATTCCGTAACACAATTTTATTTTATTTTACCTAGATCCTTTTGATAGGAAGAGAGATCGCATGATTTTGTGCCATTTGACGCAGATTTCCTGTGCATGATTTTTATCACTAGTAAGCAGATGAAGCCTTAAGAAAATATTTGAAAACAAATTACATTTTTAGCGCCGTAGTACTTAAAAAATAAAAGTAAAATACACATGTCAGATGGAATGAGAATTGGGCAGGAAACTATTTCAAATTTGATATTTTGTATGAAAACAAAAAAGATTAGTTTACTAATTACAAAGTACTAGCTTACGTAGTTAAAAATTTTCCGTCCAAATCCCCAAAGATAAAAGAATAAATGCATTTTATAAACGTACAGTGGTGGGCATAATTATAAGACATCTATCTAATTTGACAAATAGGGAAAGAAAAGATTCAGAGCTTGAAAATGTTTAATCAAATACGTCAAAAACATAAATTTATTCTGTTATCACACGTAATTGTTTTACAGAAATTATATTTTTATAGAGTTTAATAAAAAAAAAAATTAAAAATACCACGGACAAAATTATAAGACACCCTAAAATTTTAATTAATACACCTGCTTTTTTTCGAAAATAATGTGCAATATGCAAATTTTCTGCACGCTGTTATGACGTCAGCAGTTAACTAAAGCAGACGATAACCGACTTTACGCATTTAGAAACATGCCACGAGGTACAGAATTAAAAGAAAGTGAAATTCGCGAAATTTGGAGATTAAATGGAATTGGTGCTTCAATTAATAATATTTCGAAAGTTATTAAGCGCTCTAGATGTGCAATTAGAAATGTTTTGAAAAGAGGAATTAATGGATCGATGATTAAAAGATCTGGACGTACTCCTTGCTTGTCCTCGAGAGACAGACGCCATGTGCTTTCGCTCGCTACACAGAATAAGATGACCACTACAGGCATTAAAAATGCTTTGAAACTGAATTGTTCAAGGAGAACCATTCGCATGGTGTTGCATAATGCTTCCTATGTGAAATATAAAAAATTGAAGAAAAAAACCACCGCTTCTAAGCCGGCATAAAATGGAGCGTCTAAACTTCGCTAAACAAACTATGGCATGGACCTCCAAATGGTACTCTGTGTTATTTTCTGATGAAAAAAAGTTTAACCTGCATGGTCCTGAAGGGTTTCAATATTATTGGCATGATTTACGGAAGTCTCCACATATACTAATGAGCCGCCAA
Source organism: Salticus scenicus (assembly GCA_963930645.1). NCBI lineage: Eukaryota > Metazoa > Arthropoda > Arachnida > Araneae > Salticidae > Salticus > Salticus scenicus. The sequence continues at coordinate 234,239,254 of OZ005648.1, forward strand.
ATGGGTGGAGGCTCTGTAATGGTTTGGGCTGGTTTTTTGGCTCAAGGGAAAACGGATATTGTTTTTGTGCATTCAAGAATGAATTCCGAAAAGTATAAAAATCTTCTTAAAGATTATCTAGCCATATACGGTGAACTTCTTTGTGGCGAAAGCTACACTTTCCAGCACGATAACGCGCCGATTCACGCATCACACGAAACAAAAAAAATGGCTTTCGGAGCAAAGTATCGATGTTCTCCCGTGGCCTTCTCGCTCCCCACACTTAAATCCCATCGAACACTTGTTGGGGATCTTAGCTCGTGCAGTTTACCGAAATGGGAGGCAGTTTATATGTTTCGAAGACCTAAAGAAAGCTATAAAATGTGCTTGAGAAGAACGGTGTTCTAGAGATCTGCACGGGCCGGGTTCGGGCCGAATTTTTAAATTTGTTCTCGGGCCGGGCCGGGCTCGGGCTTAAAAAAATTTTCAGGCTCGGGCCGGGCTCGGGCTCAGTTTTTTTTTTTTTTTTGTGTATAGTCGGGCCGGGCCGGGCCTGAATGAAATTTTCTCCGGGCCGTGTCGGGCCGAATTTTTTTCTGGTTTCCCCGTTAATCAACGAAAAAGGAAAATGATAAAAATATTTTTTCAGTCATTTATTTTACATAATTTTACAGGCTGGTATGTCACATAAAGTTCTATTTTGTTGAAAAATGTCTGTAACTTCAATTTAATTGTCTGTCAGTCTGTCTGTTCGAAATCTGATTATTCGCAAATATTTTTAGCATGCTTCGAAATTAATATACTATTTTATTAAAGTAATATTAAATGGTTTCCTATTCAAAATAGTATGCATGTCACTACCAGTTTGCGTACATGTACATAACAAAATAAATTATATACGTTACTGTGTATAAGGTTTTGTTTCCTATGATCTGTTGAGTTTAGGTGGTATGAAAGCTATAAAAATCCTTCCGTTGTAACTTTTTCTCTAAGGCTCCTTTTTCTTTTCTCCAGTGGATGAAAGTAGCATCATTCTTATCATGGTCAAAAACAATTTTTCTATTCAATATGGTTGGATTAACATTAAAGTTTTGTGTACCGGATCACATGAAAGATTCGAATACATTACGGTATATAAGAGGAAAGTGCATTTTTAGTAGTATTTACCATTTTAAATACCTTCCTATATTGTTTGATCAATGCTAATATTTTCGATTTGACTTTCTGCTTCTCTTTGTGTCTTGTCTATAATAATGAATTTCTGTTTATACATAATTATCTTGTAAAAGTTCAACAGTTTTGTTAAAGAACGTACTGTTGTTTGGTTATATAAAACCTCTGCAAAACACATACTAAAAATCTTTTTCATAGAAAGCATGCATTTTTTTTTTTTTTTTACATAGTTTTGCATCGGGCGGGGTCGGGTCGGGCCTGATTTTATCGGTTTTTATCCGGGCCGGGCCGGGCCATACACGGTTAAAAAATAAACGGGCCGGGCCGGGTAAGCAAAGCTTCCGTACGGCCCGGGCCTCAAAATTTCGGCCCGTGCAGACCTCTACTATGTTCCGATATTTTGTTAGAATTGATAGATTCGATGCCGAATCGCATCTTTCATGTTACAAAAAACAATGACGGCTCCACCAAATATTGAATAACCATGTTAGAGGATTTTCTTTTAGACCATTAGTGTCTGCTAATTATGTTGACCACTGTATTTGGAAAGAACGGTTGTTGTCTCTGTCTTGTAATTTTGTCCATTATGTTTTTAAGTTTTTTCATTAAATTGTATGAAAATATCATTATTATAAAATAATTGTATATGATAACAGAATAAATTTATGTTTTTGACGTATTTGATAAAACATTTTTAGGCTCTGAATCTTTTCTTTCACTATTTGTCAAATTAGATAGGTGTCTTATAATTATATCCACCACTGTATTATTCAATAAATGTATTTTTTTACATATTTATTTATTTTGTTTCTTTAATATACTGTATAGTAAATTTAACTTAAATACATAAATATAAGTTTAAAAATTTTCTTTTTAACACTTCCAACAAGGTAAAAAATGTTAAGGACTTCGATTTGTCTGTCTGTCTGCGCTCTAACTTCTGTAAATATTCATGGAATTTCTTGAAACTGATATTTATATGTTATTCAAGTTCACTATCGGATGTTCCCTATTGAAAATACCTGTTGAATATCCTACTGAATACCCTATTGAATACCTCTACTGGTTTGTGTACAGGGACACCCGAAAGATTTCCAAAGTATTGTGTTCTATGAAAGGTATTTCTATAAACCATATTTCAATACCTTTACACAATTTTTTATAAAACTGAAATATGTTATTCCAGTTCACTATCGGATGTTTTTTTTTTTTTTTTTTTTTTTTTTTTTTTTTAATGTGTAATGGAAAATGGGTGTAAATACCAGAATTGGTTTGTGTACAGGGACACTCGAAAATATTCCAAAGCATTGCGTTCTATGAGAGGTATTTCTATAAACCAAATTTTAATAACTTTATTTTGCACAAATTTTAATGAAATTGAAATATGTCATTAATATGAACAAAAGAATGTTTTCTATAGAATATAGAATGTTTAGCATTAAGATTTACAGGGCACACAAAAATATTCACTCACATTAACGGCTATTACTGAAAATTTGCTGGAATTGCATTTTTGTTAATCTTGCATTTTTGTTAATGCATCTGGTTAAAGCGAAGATGCAAGCAGTGGGAACCGGAACCAATATATAGCGTTTCGGGGAAGATGTTGTCGAAGGCAGAGGGGACCCGAAACGAGTGTTCAAGTGGTTTCAATAGATTTTTTATTTATTTATAAAGTGATTTAAAATGTAGTGATTAATGTTTTTTGAAAATTTCTTTTTAAATACAGTGACTAGTTAAGCAGTCAAAGCCTGCTAGTAAATAAATATAATTTAAAACAAGTCTTTCGGGCTCAGTCGGAAGCGTAGGTTGATTCTATTACTTTTTGCAAGTGCCGCCATTTTGAAAGAAGGTAGTGGATCAAGTTGATTAATCAGCATGATTGACACCTCAATACTGAATATTGAATATTTTTAAAAACTTAACTTTTGAAAAATTTAAAAATTCCCTGCCTTTTTCAGGTTTTCCCTGACCGTAGGAGTCCTGTAAAATTGCATATGTCTCCTCATGTGCAATGTCTTCCCCGTGAAGTAATTTCGGGCCGAGTTATGCATACAAACGTTTTTTTTTTTTTTTTTTTTTTCTTCCTGTCCCTCAGGGGGGGGGAGGAAGGGAGGGTGACTTCGATAAATCCCGTTACTTTAGGGCTCGGATACATATAAACAATCCAAACACCAAACTTTGTGACCACAGCTCTCATAAATTTCTCAGGACAAATTTAGCGCTAAAAGGGGTGTCTCAAATTTGTCCTTCTTAACACATATCCCCTCCCCCACCCCCACCCCAAAAAATGACAGATTACAAAAAAACCGAAATGTGTTTTGGAAATATCCTAAAGAAGACGCATGGCTGTTTTCAATATCTTTGCTCCATTTTCGGTAGAGTTCTACTCAAAAATCCGGAATTTTCAAAATTTCCTGCCAAAAATCGATTTCCCCCTCCCTCCCCTTAAAAATCGAAATTTTCTAAATCGCAGATAATTTTTTATTTGTACGCATGTGTAGTCTTTCCATGTGAAATTTCTTCACTGTGAAGTAATTTGGAGCCGAGTTATGCTCACAAAGGTGTTTTTCCCTTCTGTCCACCCAAGGAGGGGGAACAGGGGTAATTTCGATACTTTAGGTGTCGGATACATAAGAACAATCCAAGCACCAAATTTTATGACCGCAGCTCTCCCATAAATTTCTCAGGACATATTTAGCGCTAAAAGGGATGTCTCAATTTTGTCCCCCTCAAAAAAAAAAAAAAAAAAATCGCAAATCGCAAAAAGTCAAAAATGTGTTTTTGCAAATATTTTAAGAAAGTCGCATAGCTTTTTTCAATATCTTTGTTCCATTTTTGGTAGAGTTCTACTCAAAAATCCGAAATTTGCGAAATTTCCCGCTATATAAATCGATTTCTCCCCTTCCTCCTCTTAAAAATCGAAAATTCTCAAATCGCAGGTAGTGTTTTATTTGTGCTCATGTCTAGTCTCCCCATGCGCAATTTCTTTACTGTGAAATAATTTGGAGCCGAGTTATGCTTACAAACGTGTTTTTGACTTTTGCTCCCTTCCAGGAAGGGGGGGGGGAGGGGAATTTCGAAAATATTGACAGACATGACAGATATAATTTTAAGTTGGGTAAAGATCTAAGTTTATGCCAAGCGCAGTTGAGTTCCGTACAGTCGTTCTCAAGTGATACCCGGACAAAAATAGCGTTATAGATATACAGACACCATGACCCATGACACGCACACAGACAAAATTTTCTGAAGTCATTTTCGGCTTTTGTGTGAAACATGAAGATATCTCAATTTTTTTTTTCATTCTGACAAATTTACAGACAAAAGATTGATTTTATTAATATAGATTCTTTTTTTTTTTTTTTTTTTAAATTATTTTGTGTCCGTTTGAAGGTTTGGAGTCACTATACGCTACACAAAGTGATTTTTCATTAGCATGGAATTTTCATTTTCTCATTCTGTGTATAATTATACGCATATTTAAAATATCCTTTTAGAAAAAGTATTTAATAACTTAAAATGCTTATACTGTATTTTCCATTCTATTGAAACAACTTAAAGTAAAATCTACGCTTTTTTTCTTTTAAGATATTTGCTTAAAGCATACCCTTTAAAAAAAAATTTTATTTGCACAGTTTATATTTCTTGATTAGTTTTTTCTGTTTCACTGAAATTAAGCAGCAAGTCTTATTTGCTATTGTTAAAACTTACATATCAGAAAAGTATATCTCAATGTACAACCAAACCTTTTTAATCGTTTGCAGTATCCTACAGCATCTCATCGAATTTTATTGCTCATCATATATCTAATTTATTAGAGTAAATAAAAAAAAAAAAAATTCCTGTTAATATACCAATCTCAATGAATTAGATAGAAAAATAGAATACTTTAACACAATGACCGCATCCAAATGTTATGAAACTCTTCGTAAATTCTTTTCTTAAAAAAGAAAAGGGCTGACGAGAATGAAGAGAAAATCGTTTGCTGTGGAAACAATTTGCTGGCGGCTGGAAGGCAGAGATAAGGAATGGATCCTACGTTATTATAGTTCGCCTGTTTTCTGCTGATAAAAGCTCAGACGAGGAGGAGGAGGATTCTTGACTGGCGAATTGCCAAACTATGAATTTGCCGGCCAATAAAATCCAAATAATATTTTTAAAAACCCGTAAGTAGCTAGCTGCTTCACTGAATTAAAAATAAAATGGTTATGAGTTCATTAAAATATGAATGATGGAAAGAATATTGTCGTTATGCTTTTATTTTTGCTGCCAAAAATGCCATTAGTGTATCTTCAAAGATGCGTAAATCTAAGAAATAACTATGAGAAATGGGTGATTTCAAAATTTAAAACCATTTAAAATTTTAACTGTAGTAATAGAGCTTAACGAAGCATTTTTGCTGCTGTTATTTTATTAAAAATTTCTACGTATGCATTTGACTTCGAAATGAAGTGTGTGTGTGTGGGGGGGGGGGGGGTGTTAGGAATTGTAAATATATTCTTTTGTACAGCTTAAAAACATTAATAATAATAAAAAAAAATTATGTGTGATTTGTTTTTATTGGAGAGAAAAGGCAGTATACTTGAAGAACGTCTAAAATATTGAAATCTAAGAATAAATGACGAATGTGGTTTTGTTATTACATATGTAGACGAATCCCCAATAATTATACAATACTTAAAGGGCAAAATTGGGAAAAATCTATTAGTGACCAATGATCACCGAAGCAGTTTTTTTTTTATAGGACACTATTTTTGAAGCCGCGGTCTTTTTTTTTTTTTTTTTTTTTTTTTTTTTTTGGGGGGGGGGGGGGGATTAGTTAGAAATTATAAAGATGATAATATTTTTAAAATACTGCTAAATAGATTAGTAGCGGTATGGAATTAATGATATACAATCCAAATGAATGTGCTAGTATTAATAAAAATACTTTTACAAAGTTATCAAGGGAAAATTCCATGGGTAACTAACTGACTTCAACAAAGTAAAACAAGTACTTTGTTAAATACTACACAAAATACAACTTTCAATATATACTGTTGCTTACTTGGGGATACGTGTGTTGTCTCTGAATGAAAGGCGAAACGTGCCGAAGCTCAACAGTTTATTTACAGAAAATTTTAGAAGAATACAGGTCTATAAACCAAGTATCAACTTCACTTTTACCAGTAAACACTGCTTAAATAACAGCTATCATCAGCAAATTCACCGTACAAACTGTATCAGATCATTAACATACAGCAATCGACTGTAATCCAAAGAGGCTCGGAGCTATTTTAGTAGTAATGAAAGCATTGGCGAAAACTCAACTAAGACTGACTCATTTGGCGTAAAGCAACTTCTTACATACCAGCGTAGAAAAATGCAGAAAATTCCAGAAACTCGTCAGCCAATCAAGTTAGAACTTCCCTATTTGGTATATCGATAATAAGGATTTTTCTCACCAAGGTCGCCAAGGAAAGAAAAGGCCGCGAAATGTGGCGCTGAATCCATTACCGGCCTCAATGGGGGGTTTTAATGGGTTTTTAAGCTATTTTAATGCGAAAAAAAAAAAACTAGAAATGCTGAAAATTAACATTTTATTACCTGACTAAGCCTCTTTGAATGAATTTACATAAAATTAACTATGAATTACTTACAAATTTGTAACAATATATATTTTTTCCTGTTAATTTGTCTTTTTTTGTTGAATTCAATGGTGTAATTGAATTTTTTTTAAAAAAAAAAAGAGAGTTAAATTGAACACGTGTCATTTGTTAAATATATTTTGTTTACTAAATCTTGATGAAACCAATACGCAAGCGAAGTGATGACGTCACTGACCATCCGTGCATGCAAGAAACAGATTTCCTATGTTAATCGCCCATTGGAATTTTTATAAAAAATTATTAAAAATCGAGGAAAATTATTTCCTGATTTTAATCCCCATATTTGGATATAGATATGTATTAGTTCTCATGTGCATGTGTTAGATTGAGTTATTTTGCTGTCATATTTACAAAATTTTAATTTTAAATTTCAAGACTCTGTCGTGCTTGGCGTTTTTTGTATTTGGCGATCAATAACGTAATACGAAAATATACATGCCAGATGTATATTTTCGTAATACATGTATGTATTACACGAAGTTACTGTTTCATATTATTGATTATTTTTTTAATACACGTTGTTAAAATTACCATGATATTTGAAAGGAATTAAATATGTTCACCAAATAATTTGGCGATACTTTTTTTCCCACCCAGGATGACCGATATGAAATCTATTCCGCTGTAACATATCAGTATCTTATATCAGACACTTTATTTAGACATTTGAAAACAAATTCGACTTCAAATTATGATAGAATATTTATCATTTACCTTTTAATTATTAAATTAGTTGGATATTGTGTAAATATCATCCTTTGGAATGAAATGCTTATGTTTTCAATCGAATATGGAAGTTTGCCATTTTTTTTTTCTAGAGTTTTGAAATTTAAAATTAAATTTTATCAATTCCACAGCAAAAACAACTTAATCTAACGCATGCACATGATGACTAATTCATATCTATACCTAAATATGGGGATTGAAATCGGGAAACAATTTCCCTTGATTTTTAATAATTTTTTACAAAAAATCCAATGGGCGATTAACATAGGAAATATTTTTCTTGCATCCGCGGACGGTCAGTGACGTCACACTTCGCTTGCGTATTGAATTTATTTCGTATTATCGGTATTTTTATACCATCTCCATGAACTTTTTTTTTATTTATAAGCACGAGAAAACGTTTACATAACAACGAGAAACGAGAATTGTTTTTAGTAAAAAATTACTAATTAAATAATTGACATCGACTTATTCTTTTTATTCAAAATTCTTTCTTCATCTTTCGACGGAAATTTTATTATCTAGCAGTAATTGTCAATAAAATTTCTGATACATTTTTGTTAGTATATATACTTGAAGTGCATACAAATAAAATAAAATAAATTCAATCATGGCTGGAGTTTACGAATTACATGCAGATAGCGAGAAAGCTGTAATAAGTGCTATTCGCCATCTTGGGGATTCTAAAGGCTTATCTGTAGCGGAACTGAAACAATATTTATTCTCTAAGCAACCTTTGAATAATGGCTTCTCTGATCTGAAAAGTGTGCAATTGTATCTTGCGAATGCTGTTGACAAAGGACTACTGTCGCTAGATGATGGAAGATACAAGATCAAAGAGACAGCGAGACGTAGGAGATCGCGCAGCAGAAGTCGCTCAAGAAAACGTTCGCCTAAACGTAGGTCCAGGTCCAGAAAACGCTCTGGCAGCAGAAGGCGTTCTAGCAGCGGAAGAAGAAGACGCAAGCGTTCTGGCAGTGGAAGAAGGCGCAAGCGATCTACTTCTAAGCGACGACGATCAAGACGACGAAGGAAAGCTGTGGAAGAAGAAGTCCAATAATTGTCTTCAAATGCATTTGTCAAAATTTCAGAAGATTCTAAATTGAGGTTTAATTGTAAATCACTTATCATTAATTTATTGCAATATTTTATTAAAATTAAAGCAATATTAAATTATGCTAGTTATTAGATTGTAAAAATAAAATAAAATATTTGATATCATAATGGTGCTTTCGCCAAAACTTTAGAAGATACTGAATTAAAAATAATTTATCATTAATGTATTATAATGTTGTATTAAATTTCAGATATGATTAAATAGAGAGTCAGAAGTAGAACAGAAGCCATAGATTTGATATCTGTTGTCCTTGGCGATTTTTGTATTTGGCTACAAATATTATTACGAGAGTATACATGCTAGATGTATATTTTCGTAAGATATATTGTACGAAATATTGCTTCATATTGATTGCTCTATTAATATACGTTATTAAAATAACCACGAATTCGGAAAGGAATATTTGTTCATCATATAATTTGGTGATCTTTTTCGTTTTTTCGCCAAGTACGACTAATATAAAATCTGTTCCCCAAATCGTATTTTAGCTGTTTAAAATTTCTTATATTTTCAAATCACTTTTTTATTTATAGGATACAATAAAAGATTTGTAGACAGATTATTTTGAGACCCCTTTGACTAAATGTGAAATTCTGCACCGAAGTAGCTCGGATGTTTCTCGCCAAGGTCTTTACTTACGCAATTGTGATTGCCATTTCAATTCATCGCCAAATTAGCAAAGGCTATTTAAAATCGTGGGTTAAGTCAAGAATGAGCGACGGCCTTCGCGTAATTTCAAATTTCAACGATGCCAACAGAACGTTGTGTTGTTTTCCTCGTATGCGATTTAGTGAGAAAAACGTTACCACATATGGCGCGCTTATGTTCTATTTGGCGACCACCGCTCATTCTTGATTAGACCCTGATAAAACAAGAAAACAACTTTCATACTGCACTCCAATCGCAACTGTTAAAATTAAAATTTTAATCTGCCGAGGTGTTTTCCGCCAGAGGTTTTAGTTCCGCAATTGACGACCCACCAGTGGCTGGAAGTTTTCGGTCACGAAGCTTGTAGATGAGAAATTTCGAGTTCGTATCCAGGCCGCGCTCGTTTGCCCAACTGTTTTGAGTTTTCTGAGTTTTTCTCCAAAAATTACTTAGAAAGACTAATCCAGATGGCATTCTACCTAGGTCTAGTATCCCCGTGCAGTCAATTGCATTAAGAGAGCAACGAATAGTGTGAATAAATATTTCGTACAAAATATATTGCGAAAATATTCACCTGACATGTATATTTTCGTATTTCGCTTTTGATCGTCAAATACAAAAATCGCCAAGGATGATAAATCGGATGGCAGACAAAGATGACAGATATCGCCAAAATGGGTACTATATATATGTATATATAATTTTTTTTCTTTAACAAGCAGTTATACCAAAAAGACTCATCGGCAAACAGTGACAAAAAAAAAAAAAAAAAAAAAAAAAAAATTAAAAGGGGTCACATAATAAAACTGTAACGCTAAATGGTCTAGATGTTACGAATTTCTATTCTGAAAAAATTACTTATTTTTAGCATATTTCATAAAATATAAATTTTAAAAAAATGTGGTATTAAATATTATGTATTTGAATTTAACATTGAATACGGGGATTTCTATAACATTTTTCTGCTTTTGTCTTGCGTTATACACTATTAATATTCCTATTCAATGAAATGCAAAACAGCGAATAAGCGTACAGAGCCCACAGGGATTATTAATAAGTGAAGCGAATCTGGGGAAGGCGAAGCCTCCTTCGGGGGTTGGTGAGCGGAACGGTCAGGGGGCAGAGCCCCCTAGCCACTTAAAAAAAATTTTAAATCAACTCGTAAACTTTTTTGGCAAAAAATAAAATTATGCATTTTTGTCTAAAAAAGGGCTTCTTCAACTTTTTCGATACTCATTATTATTAATTTTCTATTTTTTTTTTTTTTTTTTTTTTTACTTTCCGAACACTATAGTGAGGAAAGTATTGTAATCATGTCAAAAATCCGAATTCGAGATTTTGATGTTTCTATACGTTTTGAGGTACCCTGAGTCCTTTTTCACTATTTTTACGATGATGTATGTATGTGTGTGTGTATGTGTGTATGTGTGTATGTTTGTGAACACGCTAGCGTCTAAAGGCTTTGTTCGATTAACCTGAAAGTTGGTACGTATATTGTAAGTCACCATAGTACGAACCCTATAGATTTTGATGAATCTAGCACTTATAGTTTTTTTACAGGGACACAAAGAAAAATTCTTTATCATTATGGCCTATGGGACCAAAATCTTAAAAGTGCGATAGCATCTAAACGCCTTATTCAATTGAGCAAAAATTTTATACCCATATTATAGGTCACAGATACTCAATCTGTATAGATTTTGGAGAATCTAGCACTTATAGTTTTTTTACAGGGACACAAAGAAAAATTCTTTATCATTAAGGCCAATGGGGCCAAATTTTTAAAAGTGTGATAGCGTCTAAACGCCTTATTAATCTGAGCAAAAAAATTGTACACATGTTATAGGTCGCATTTGCACCAACTGTATAGATTTTGGTGAATCTAGCACTACAGTTTTTTTACAGGGACACAAAGAAAAATTCTTTATCATTATGGCCTATGAGACCAAATTTTTAAAAGTGCGATAGCATCTAAACGCCTTATTCAATTGAGCTGAAAATTTGTATGAATATTATAAATCACTGTTGCACTAACTATAAGCATTTTGGTTAATCTAGCATCTATAGATTTTTACAGGGACAAAACGAAAAATTCTTTATCATTATGATCTAAGGGCTCAAAGTTCAGTAGCGTTAAATAAAACCTCGTGTGATATATGGAGAAAAAAACACTCTATTATGGTTTTCTCTCTTTTGTTTGTTTAGCAATTCCTCTTTCTTTATTTTATCTACAAAACTGTTAGTTACTCAATGTTCGGAAAGTCGAGTGGAGTCACTCCAGATTTTTTACTTTCCGAACACTATAGTGAGGAAAGTATTGTAATCATGTCAAAAATCCGAATTCGAGATTTTGATGTTTCTATACGTTTCGAGGTCCAACGAGTCCGTTTTCACTATTTTTACGATGATGTATGTATGTGTGTGTGTGTATGTGTGTGTGTATGTATGTGTGTATGTATGTGTGTATGTATGTGTGTATGTCTGTGAGTGAACACGCTAGCGTCTAAACGCTTTGTTCGAATAAGCTGAAAGTTGGTACGGATATTGTAAGTCACCATAGTACGAACCCTATAGATTTTGGTGAATCTAGCACTTATAGTTTTTTTACAGGGACACAAAGAAAAATTCTTTATCATTATGGCCAAGGGACCAAAATCTTAAAACTGCGATAGCATCTAAACGCCTTATTCAATTGAGCAAAAACTTTATACACATATTATAGGTCACAGATACTCAATCTGTATAGATTTTGGAGAATCTAGCACTTATAGTTTTTTTACAGGGACACAAAGAAAAATTCTTTGCCAAATTTTTAAAAGTGTGATAGCGTCTAAACGCCTTATTAATCTCATTAAAGAATTTGTACACATGTTATAGGTCACATTTGAACCAACTGTATAGATTTTGGTGAATCTAGCACTTACAGTTTTTTTACAGGGACACAAAGAAAAATTCTTTATCTTTATGGCCTATGAGACCAGCGATAGCATCTAAACGCCTTATTCAATTGAGCTGAAAATTTGTATGAATATTATAAATCACTGTTGCACTAACTATAAGCATTTTGGTGAATCTAGCATTTATAGATTTTTACAGGGACACAACGAAAAATTTTTTATCATTATGATCTAAGGGCTCAAAGTTCAGTAGCGTTAAATAAAACCTCGAGTGATATATGGAGAAAAATACTCAAACACTCTGTTATGGTTTTCTCTTTTTTGTTTGTTCAGCAACTCCTCTTTCTTTATTTTATCTACAAAACTGTTAGTTACTCAATGTTCGGAAAGTCGAGTGGAGACACTCCAGATTTTTTTTTCTTAAAAAAAAAAAAAAAAAATTACATAACTGCTGTAAAGTAATTACCAAATATAATTGAAAATATAACTAAACTGACATTATATTTTCAGGCCTGTGGTAATTACAATTACATTACTAACATAAAGAGATATAATACTTTGTCGTATATTTTTTGACATCTTACACGGACGTATATCAAAGGAACAAACCAGAACAAACTTTCATTAAATTATTTATTTTAATTTATAATTGTTGCCAAGAAACTTAAACTTTAAATTTTACATCTACTTTTTAAGATAGCTCGCGATCGTGTTTTATATAAAAATCAGATAATTAAAGTCATAGTTTTATTTATTTCATATTATTGCACGCGCACTATTTATTTCCTAATTCAAAATTATTAAAAAAAAAACGTTTTCGATATCTCTTGTAACGATACTGATTATTATTAATTTTCTTTTCTTTTTCTTTCAAAAAAAAAAAAAAAAAAAAGGTTTTGATGAAATTCTGGCAAAAGCAGAATTTAGTTTAGGACGAAGGACTATTAGTTTTTTTTTTTTCTTCCCAATTATAACATCGCTTTCAAATTATTCAATTATATTTTCGATAAATTTTAGATTTCGATAAATGTCCAACTATCAAAAAATGATTTCGACAAATGTCCAACTATCGAAAACGACAACGCAAAAATCCCTGTCTGAGACTAATAGGCCCTCAGTCCTAATAATAATGAACAAGGACTTCTCCAGATTATGAAAAGTATGGTAAAAGAATAAGAATAAAGAAGTTCATTTAGAAAGAAGTGACAATTTTCTAATTCAGTGGTCGTCAACCGGTGGTCCGCAAGAAATTTTTTGGTGATCCGCAGAAAAATCTTGACAGAATTAGCATTTTTATATAATTTTATAGAAAATATGTTGATGTTAATTTTAACTTTAGAGGATTTTCTGAATCTCTCTTTCTCACAGCATTAGACTATAGAATTTTCTAGATGAGAGAGAGGAGAAATGGAATAATCTTTCATCACAAAAGTTTGAATTGTTAATTAATAGGCATAGTTATCGCATTGTATTGCTTATTCGCATTCGATACTTAGCTATGAAATTATTCGAACTCGTCAAAATATTTAAAATTTACATAAAAAATGTAATTTCCCATTGGATTTAAAAAACACAACGAGGTAATATACATATTATTAGATTTAGTAAATATAGTTTTATACATTGAAATAGCAATTTATCACTGTTAGTTTGAGCTTTTATAACATGGAAATAATAAAAATATGTTTACGTTTTCCTTATAATTGTTTTATCTAAATCAAACAACATTTACTCATCAATAATGACCATTTTTTACGATTTTTTGCTACTGGAAATTTTTAATAGATTTTTATTTTATCCGAAATCAGTTACAGAAATGTATATAAAATTTTTATTTCCCCATATCCAAAAACCGTAAAATTTTGCAGCTATGCACATAGGCCTTATGATTAAATAAGTACATATTTAAAATTTTCTTATAATAATATAAGGATTTTAATGTTTTGTATTAAAACCCATGGGAAATTTTTGAAGTTTATTTATTTATTTATTTATTTCCTTTAAAATTTGAAACCGATAAGTCTTACACCAATTTCACCATCCAATTAAAATTTTAATTCATCAGAAGTCAAATTATTATTAGTTTTTGTGGGATGAAACGCTAATCTATAATATTAAAACACAAGGGTATTTCTTTAACCCCTTAACGCGCGCTGTCCTCGCTGCGAGGACGCAAAATTTAAGATCCAGCTGCAAAAATTCATCCCAGAAATTTTTTAGCAAAAATTTACGTTTATAACATATCGGAAAAGGCTGGTTTTTTAAACCTTAAAATTTAAAATTTCTTTTAGTTTAATTTAGTTCATGAATTCCGGTGGCAGTATAATTTAAATGATCCGAATTGTCTTGCGCCGCAAAGGGTTAAGACCAAAATCGCCCGATCTGGGCATGCGCGAGAAAATTATGAATCAATTCGGAACGGGAATATTCCGTCCCCTTTACGCAGTGCAATATGAATATCGATGATAGAACTCGAGGAGATGACATTGATGATATTTTGCATGTCTATGGCAGACGCCTGATTAAAGCTCAATAATAAAATCAATTCACACGGTTAATTCATTGATTCATATTTTCCAAGGAAGTATATTAAAAACAAAGCAATTCGCAAATACTTATCGCCTATCGCCGTACGCATTTTTATTTCACCGAAAATTTTCCTACACAGGATAATATTTTCAGAGTTTTTGTGGCGCCATCTCTTATCATGTAAATATACCATACCATATTCCTAACATTATTTTTTCAGTTTCTTAAAAGAAAAAAAAAAATCTTTTAAAACTAATATATTCTAAAACTAATATGTTTATTGTTCTTTAAAAGTTAACTTTTATCAATTGAAAACTTTGTTTTAAAATATAGAAGGTAGATGTTTAAAATCAAAGGAAGTTTTATTTTATTTTATTTATTTATTTATTTAATCTAATTTTAAATTGATCTCTTATATTTCATTTCTGTACTATATTACAGAAAAAAATAATTTAAAAAGAATAACCTTAAAAATATGGATATTTTATACGAGTAAAAATATGCATATTATTAAAAATTTAATGAGCAAATTAACTTGCTAAAGTATTAAATGCATTCTTATTTATTCGGGCCTTGAGTAGCATATTCTATCTCTAAGGGCAAATAAATTGTAATTATAGAATGTAAAGAAAACACAAAACACTATTAAAATTTATATTAAATTAAATTATTTTGCCTTATAAATTTATGTGATTTTAAAAGTATTTTTATTACAAAAAAAAAAAAAAAAAACTGAGGATTTTTTTTTTTATTATTATTATTGGCAGATTATAGATGGCGCCACTGTCATATTGTAGCTGAAATGGAATATTATAGATGCGAGCAAATTAAAATAATATGTATGAAAAACATTAAATATCGATGTCTGCTTTCTTTCTCCATTCTTACCATAATTTACAAATTCTGTCTCTCCTTTATTTACTCCAAACATTCTTTTCCAAACATTGATTATATTTAGAGTAAAATTAGAAAAAAATCTTCGGATTTTATTTTTATTATATGGATCACGCTTAGATTTTGTATATTGAAATTTCATGAAATTTATTCCCGCTTCCCCTCCAACCAAAAAATAATTGATTACAGCAGTGGATTTTAAACTGGTTAAGAGCAATGCGGATTATTAAAACAGGGATGTTTAAAACTTTATGCCGTGAAAAAATTTAAGATGCACATGATCCGTCAAATTTTGAAGGGTATTAACTAGTGATCAAATCATTCAAAGGAAAGTTTCAAAATAAAATTCATGTTTGATGACCCAGTTTTCATATTTCCCCAGGCAAGACAGCTTTAATAAAGGACCCCTATGGCGACTTTTAAATTTTTGCCGCCGTGTTGGCAAGATCCCTGATTTTATTTATTTTTATTTTTTTATCATTATTATATTTATTCATTTTGGCTTTTTTTTTTTTTTTATTTATGTCAACAACAGTTTCTGCCTATTTTGATTATACTTTTGATTATTGCGTTTTTCAGTCAATTTATGAAAAAGTTCAAATTTTGCTTATATGCTTAAAGTATTGTTGGGTTTAAAAAGATGCTTGCAAGGATTGAGAAGATGCAACTTTTAAAAATAAATTTTTCTCTAAAATGATCTAATCAGATAAATGTCGTCATTGTTTATTTTATTATACCACTGAACTAAGTCTGCGGGCTTAAATATTACTTGTATATTATTTTTTATTCTCGCGTATTTTATTGTTACTACAAAATATAATCGTAACTGGTCACCGTTAGAGAAATATTATAGAGATAGGTTTATTTTGCATTTATAAAATAGGCATATTTACGCATAATATATACTCATTAATGGATAAGGTATATTTACGTTTCTTAAAAATAATACACTAATTTTCCATAAATGATCAACACTTTCGATTTCAGACGTTTTGGCGAATATATCCAATAATACTTCACAAACTACCCTAAAATTTTTAGAGTATAAAGAAAAAGAAAAACATGTTACATTTCATAAATGTTCAGCGAAAGTTTCTTTCCAAAGAATGAAGGGGACCGTTAAAAAATTAAAAAGAATGCACAGTGTTTGAAATCAGGCAGTAAAAAGTAATGCTTCAAATGTATTCTGGCTCGATCATGGGATGATGAGGCTTCTTTACATAATTTGTACAAGATTAGTGGATAGGGGAGAGTGGGGATGAATGGGACATTTTTCATGTTTTTATTAATAACGTTCACCATATGTAATTCAGAAATTTATAACATTGCTCATAAGTACACTTCAGTAATCAGTTACATATAAACATACTAACTTTAATAAAAAGTTATCATTTTTAATTAATAATAATATTTTTTTATATGCATGTGCCTTGTCCCATTCATCCCCACCTATGGGGATGAATGGGACAGAACTGGAGTTAACAAAGAAAAGAAAACAAAATGGAAAGTTAATAAATTTTTAAAGTTAACTTAGTTTGTGTGATTTTATTACACACTATGAAGTTACTGAAATTAACATAAACTGATGTATTGACTCAAGTTAACATCAGAAGGCAAAAGTCCTTTGGTTCGCACAGTTCCTGGTGCTCTATGCTTTGGTAATTTAATCTAATAAGACCTAATCTAAAAACTAGTATGCTGTGGCCACCACAAGACTTTCTTCTATATTTTCCTATACAAATTCACGCAGTAACAATATTTAAAAAAAGAAAAATACGATTTTTTTTCAGTTTTCTTTCGTTAAAAAAAAAAAAAAAAAAAAAAATCGATAACTTTGTTTTAAATTATCACATATTTATAGTTCAACCATTCGTTTTAAAGATATTGACGAGACCTTTCGAAAGATATCCATCTTGAAAATTTACCCCCCCCCCCGGGGGGTACTTAATTTGCCCTGGGGGGGGGAAGCGATGACCGAGATTTTTTTCTAATTAACTACTACTATTATCAATAATTCATATTAATTTCACAATCACAGGTTAAGAATAAATCCCATTATGTACATTTATACGAAATTTTGTCCCATACTGCCATGTTAAAAATTTAGAAAAAATACGATCACAGCACCACCTGTTGAGTGATTGATCCCCAAATCTAATCAGCCCCAGTTTATGTCAGGGGCCAACTAAATACCAAGTCTGGTTAAATTTCGTTAAAAAAAAAAAAAAAAAAAAAAAAAACGATTTTTTTTCTGTTACTTTTTGTTAAAAGTAAAAAAAATCGATAACTTTGTTTTAAATTATCACAGATTTATAGTTCAACCATTCGTTTTAAAGGTATTGACGAGACCTTTCGAAAGATACCCATCTTGAAAATTTACTCCTCTCGAGGGGGGACTTTCCCCCCAGGGGGGTTCACGAGGCTCCTACGCATACAAAATTTTTTCCCCAGTTGACTACCTCTATTATAAATAATTCTTGTAAATTTCATAATGATTACTAAAAAATAATTCTCTTTATGCACATTTATACAAAATTTTGTCCTATATCACCATGTTAAAAATTTAGAAAAAGCGGGATGGCAACGCAACCTGTAAGACAATTTTTACCAAAAGTTGAATAGGCACTAATTTATGTCAAGGTGCAACTACATACTAATTTGTATGAAATTCTGTGCAGTAGTTCCTGAGATACAGTTGCCACAAAATTTTGTCACACACACACACACACACACACACACACACACACACACACACACACACACACACACACAGACAGACAGACAGACATTTTCTAAAAAGGGTCAAATCGTGTTCTACAGCTCTCAAAACGTGTAAATCCATCAAAAACCCGAGGTCGAAAATTTTTACGAATCCAATACTTTCTCTATATTACATATAGAAGAAAGTAATAAATGAATAAATAAGACACTAGAAAAATATAAATCATTATAATAGAGTACAAATTATCCAGATAAATTTTTGTTTCCGACTGATCGAGAAAAATAAGCATTCTATTCTGTATTACATTAATAATCGCCAGGATTTATTTAATTAGCTTGATTGAAATTGTGATTTTAATCCAATTATTATTAGTTTATTAATTTATTTTTTTAATTATTGATATTATTGATTTAAGTTGCATTGAATATTCTAACTTATAATTTTTTTAAATCATAATTATTATAAACAAAAATCAGAACAATTGATTTCAATCTATTTTTCTCTAAATCCATGCTACTTTTATAATTCCATGTTATAACTATTGAGCTACAGGTTTAAAAATATTGAAAATCTATTTACGATTTATTTTAATATAATTCTTGTGTACAATTTTAAATTAGCTCATAATGGGGAATGTCCCATACATCCCCACCACCACATGATCATATAAAATATGAAATAGGCCTAAGGAACACTTGTCAATACTCTTCTTGAATATCATAAACACAATAAAAGACTATGCCTTTTAAGCATATATGAGTTATATTAACTTTAAGCAAATAGTTAATTTTAACTACTATCTAATTGAATCAGTAAAAACTTACTCTGGCAGCAGAAAAAGACACTTTAATTTTTTTCTGCCCTTCAATAGACAGCACAATTCTGAAACTACACTTAATAAATGACCTCAGTACTGCCATACATCAGAAAAATTGTAAAGTTTCTAGTGCTTGCAAAACATAAAAATTTTGCTTTTGTCTCATTCATCCCCACTCTCCCTTATATTCATGGAGATTATATAACACGCAGGATATTAAACCCAAAGAAAAGCCACTTTAGAAAACTTGTCACATACCACATAACATATACTATAATCAGAATATAAAAATATTAAATATCTAACAAAATCAAAATTTTTGCTAGATAATATTCAATCGCGAATACGCAAGCATTAACGTATATTCATTTGCATAGTTTGAGTTGTATTTAAAAAATCCCAGGCAAATATCGTGAAAATTCACAAAATTGTCACCGGTAGAATGAAATAAATTTCAGTTCCTCTCAAAGAGAAAAAGAAAATGATAAAGTTTTTTATCATATTTTTTTACAATCAATGAAAATTATTTCACCAATGATTGAGTCAAAATAAAAGTTGGGTGGAAACCCTTACGGTTTTTTTTTTTTTTATTATTATTATTCTATCGATATGAGAACTCTTTGCATTTTTACGTTATTTACTTGGGACTTTGATATAAGTAGCTCAATATATTTGGCTAATGAATTATGTAATTGAAAACTTGTGAACATTTGCAAATTCTCAATTAAAATAATTTAACAAAAATGCTCAGATTTCATTAAACTTAGATAATACTTTTATTTTTTTTGCCTGTAGTATGTTGTGTCAAGTGCAGTATATGTCAAGTTTTCTAAAAATGGCTTTGGATGGAGTCTAATACTTTTGAAGATATAATAAAAAAGAACAATTTTTTTTTTAAGGAAACTAATGTCTTTATGAATATATATATATATATATATATATGTGTGTGTGTGTGTGCTAGTCTCACACAAAGAAATAGAAATAATTTAAAAAAGTCTCAACCACATGATACAGCCAGAAAGCACTTCAAGCATTACAGCCGGGTGATCCACACCCAGATATTCTGTTTTTATTTATTTTTTTACTGGTCCACATTTTTCTTTTGGGTAGAAACCTTCAATCAAATATACGAGGTATAACATTCTTTACACTCTCAAAGTTTCTAGGTGAATTGTCAAATACATTTTAAGATATTTGACAAACCGTCTGAAATAGAAAATTTCTGTTAACTTAAAGAAAGCTAATATATTAGTGGTCCGCGGAAGTTTAAATTGTGAATTTAGTGGTCCGTGAAGTCAAAAAGGTTGGCGACCACTGTTCTAATTTGTAAATGTTAATGCACTGAATAGACTACTTGTAGTAAACTACAAGCAAGTACCAATTTGTGTCGAATAAAAAATAAAACTTTCTTTTCAAAATAACTATACATTAATATACAGGTTTTAGTCCAATATAATGGTTACGAGCCGATTCCTACGTGCCAATTCCGGACATAGTCAAAGTCCCTCTTTGTAAGGGATTAAAGTGTTGAAAAATCCCCATTTGCGCGACCAGAAATTGCAGGACCGGGCGTGAAGGAGATTTCATCCTTTTTGACTTGATAATCTGAGAACGTCCGTAACTCTGTTCAACGGCAATCCCTACCACGGACATAAAAAGAAAAAGAAAAAATCACTGGACACCCCTACCTTGCTGTGCATGAATCTGAGAGCGCCCGTAACTCGATTCCGCGGCAATCACTACCACGGACATAAAAACCAAAAAAACATCACTGGACACTTCTTACCTTGCTGTGCATGAATCTGAGAACGCACGTAACTCCGTTCCGCGGCAATCCCTACCACGTACGTAAAAAAAAAAAAAAAAAAAAAAAAAAATCACTGGACACCCCTTTCTCGCTGTGCATGAATCTGAGAGCGCACGTAACTCGGTTCCGTGGCAATCACTACCACGTACGTTAAAAAAAAAAAAAATCACTGGACACCCCTACCTCGCTGTGCATGAATCTGAAAACGCTGGTAACTCGTTTTCGCAGCAATCAGTATCACGCACGTATATATGCTTCGTGCCCATAAAAACTAAAAGAAAAAAAAATAATAATAAGTAACTGGACACCTCTACCTCGCTGTATATGAATCTGAGAACGCATATAACTCGTACTATTCTTGTATTTTTACTTTATTCGTACAAATGCGAAGAAAAATCGCGCAAATGGGATTTTTTCAAATTACTTAAAACTAGTAAATTTATCGCCAAAATTTAACTTGGCTACATTTCCGGTCAATAGACTTTAGGGCCAAGTATAAAATAATCCTTTTTAAAACAAATTTCTTCAACACTTTAATCCCTTACAAAGAGGGACTTTGACTATGTCCGAAATTGGCACTTCGGAATCGGCACGCCACCAGTATAATCAGCCAACGGTAGGAAAGTGACAAAAACTTTTTAAAAATAATTCAACAAAAAGATGGCCGTTTGGTGGCAACCTGTAGTAAATTTATTGGTGCCAACTTTTCAGCACTAAATGGCCATGTGTATAGTGGCTATAGCTAATTTTGTGGTATAGCCATAATATATAAATGTTGTTATCATACTCTTTTAAATTATTCATTTTTCAATAATAATAATTTTAATTTAACTGCTAATCATATTATCATAAATAATCGACCCAAAATAGCTGTTATAAATTATTTAAACTTCTCTTTAATAATTTCAATGATCCATATTTAGTACTTATATCCAAGTTTTTTAAATCTTCCGTCAAATTCAGAACTAAATATTTCTATTGGTTGTAATAAATGCAGTAACAATGCTAATAATTTTTTTAAAAATCAGGAAAATCAGGCAGGTTTGGATAGTTGAAATTTTTGGACCTGTTCAAATTTTCAGGATATGCTCCTTATGTAAAACTATTATACACTTTTAGGTTGGTTTCTTTAAAAATCGACACATTGCAATCGCTTCGTTTATCTATATCTATACAATGAAAATATTGTCATCACGATAACTCCCGAAATAATATTCCAAATCGAACCAAATTTGGACAGCGAACTTATCTCATAAATATCTTGGATGAGTTCGTTAACCAAGTTGCTCCGCCTTTTTTTTTTCAAGTTGAAGCCACTTAAAAATTTCAAATCCATATTGTAAAAAGCGTATTTAAAGCCGGATTTGTTTGGATTTTGATGTAAATATAGATCACATAAGGGTCTCAACCAAGTTTATTAATGAACTTTATCCGCCATTTTTAACAAAGTGGCGGATATATTAAATTAGACGGGGCCAATTGAAATCAGGCTACCACTTGAAAATTTAAAATCACGATAACTTTCGAAATAATACTCCAAATCAAACCAAATTTGGACAGTGAACTTATCTTATAAATATCTTGGATGAGTTTGTTAACTAAATTGCTTTCGCCATTTGGTTTTCAAGAGAAGGCCACTTGAAAATTTCAAATTCACTGTAAAAAGCGTATTTAAGACCGGATTTGCTTGAATTTTGGTGTATATACATAGACTATATAAGGGTCACAACCAAGTTTATTAATGATCTTTATCCGTCATTTTAAACAAAGTGCAGATATTACAAACTAAGCGAGATAACTTGAAATTAGACTACCACTTGAAAATTTATAAACATGATAACTTTTTAAATTCTGATTCAATTCAAACCAAAGTTGGACAGTGATCTTATCATATAATTATCTTGGATAAGTTCACTAGGCAACGTTCCGACATCTTGTTACTAAGTTGCGGCCACTTGAAAATGTGCCATCACGATGACTTTTAAAATACTGAACTGATTTTTAAAAAATGTTGGATAACGAACTTATGGTTCAAATATTTTGAATAAGTTCGCTTGGTAACTTTATCCGCAATTTTATTTACAAGTGGCGACCACTTAAAAATTTGTCATTATGATAACTTTGGTAAGACTGAATCAATTCGCATCGAATTTGTGTAGTTGAATTATCATTATCTCAAATAAGTTCACTAGGCAGCTCACTCTGCTTTTTCGTTTCCAAGTGGTGGTCACTTGAAATAACGGTGCCACTTGAAAATTTCTTATCACGATAATTTTTGAAATACTGAATTAGTTTGAACTAAAGTTGGACAATGAACTTTTCATACAAATATCTTGTATGATTTCGCTGGGCAAGCTGCTTTGTCATTTTGTTTCCAAGTTGCAGCCACTTTAGATTGCCTTTTGAAAATTTGTCATAACAATAACTTTTGAAACATTGCACTGTTTCGAACCAAAGTTGGACAGCGAACTTATG
The DNA here is from genome assembly GCA_963930645.1 of Salticus scenicus. Classification (NCBI taxonomy): domain Eukaryota; kingdom Metazoa; phylum Arthropoda; class Arachnida; order Araneae; family Salticidae; genus Salticus; species Salticus scenicus. Next base: position 234,262,689 of record OZ005648.1, read on the forward strand.
CTTGAAATATTTTGGATGAGTTTGTTGGACAACTTGCTTCGTTATATTGTTTCCAAGTGGCGGCCACTAGAAAATTTGTTATCACGGTAACTTTTGAAATACTTAATCATTTCAAAACAAAGTTGAAAAATGGATTTATCATTCAAATATCTACGATTTCGGTGGGCAAGTTTCTCCGCAATTTTGTTTCCAAGTTGTGTCCACTTGTACGCTGCCACTTTAGACCATAGATATAGTAATATATATAGATCTATCATCCCCATCTTAACGTGCAAAGATTTTTGATGCCGAAAACGTTTTTTGGCATCAGCCATAAGAGAGTATAAAACTCGTAAACAATAATGGAATAGAATGTTGATATATATATAGGGCAGTTCCTTGTTTGTAAACAAACATCTCAACTTTTATGAGTGGTTGGCAAAAAGGCTTGGGAAAAGCATAGCGAATGTGTAGCGACCAACGGAAAATCAATGGTGGGCGGGGCGCGGGAAAGTCGAGCGCGCTTTTTTGCCAACCACCAGACGTCACGAGGAAATGCTCTATTGAAAATGCCGAAATACTGCGCGGCTTTTAATTGTACAAATACATTTATGAAAGGAAATGGAATAAGTTTTCATAAGTAAGTTAAATTTAACTAATTTATGAAAAATATGATTTTTATAATCAGTTGCTTTGTTATTATTATAGTTTAAATACTGTTTTGATTTTTAATGGAATACTTTTTTTCAAATTTTAATATTTTTTAAGTTTTTATACTAGTAAGTAATATCGAATTTTCAAAATTCTTTTAAATGTAGTTAGCAGCGGCAGAGGCAAAGCCCGTTTGTTTTAATATATTATAACTAGTATTACCACAAGACTTTCTTCTATATATAATTCTATACAAATTTACGCAATACAAATTATTTATTAAGTTATAATTTATTAAAGATATTTTCCATGATGAATGCAGACGATTTTTTCTTAAAGTAGTATAATAATAAATGCTGAAAAAAATCATTTTTGTGCAGACATGAAAAGATATACAGTCGAACCTCGTTAACATGAATCTCAAGGGGATCAAAAATCTGTTCATGTTATCAGTAGTTCATGCTATCAGTAACTGATCATCATATAACTAAAGTAATCGTCATTTTGACGGGGATTGTGGCAACAGTTCATGTTAAAAGTAATTCACGTTAACAGTGTTCACGTTAACGAGGTTCGACTGTATATATATATATATATGTCTATATATATATATATTTATTTATTTAACATTAAAAATAAAAGAAATCTGTAGCTTCGTTTTAAATTAATACAGATTTATGGTTCAACCATTCGTTTTAGAAATATTGACGAGTTCTTTCTAAAATATCCACATTGAAAATTTACACAGGCCCCGGGGGAAGGGCATTTCCCTCCCAGGAGGAAAGCAATGTTCCTACATGCACACATTTTTTTTTTTTTTTTCAAGTTTATTACTACTATTATCAATAATTCATATAAATTTTACATTCTTGCGTTAAAAATAATTCACATTATGTACATTTATATGAAATTTTATCCTATATTGTCATTTTAAGTACTTAGAAAGAAAAAAATAGGATGGCAGCACCACCTGTTTAGCGATTGATTCCCAAATCTAATCAGCACCAGTTTAGGTCAAGGTCCAACTGAATACAAGTTTGGTCGAATATTGTTCATAATAGGGGCTATAATTCGAAATTGCTGGAATTGCATTTTTAGTCGTGTCAAGCGTTTCTTACAGTTTCGAACAATGTTTAAGAAAATATTATGACATTATTTAGTTTTTCTGCCTGCCTGCTTGCCCACCTGTCCGCGCTCCGTTTCCGAGTAAACCCAATGTCTGCTATATGTTGTGACTGGCCGTTAAAGGGTTAACGCAAATTTTCTTGAAGATGAAGATATGTTCAATCGTTTTAACTCTCTAAAAAAACATTTAACTCCAAAATTTAATCAAAATCATTACATTTATTTCCGTGTAAACCTAATTTCTATTATATGTTGCGATTGTCAGTTAAAGGGTTAACGCAAATTTTCCTGAAGATGAGGATATGTCCAAACGTTCTAGTTCTGTAAAAAAAAAAAAAAAAAAAAAAAAAAAATCTGATGTGGGCACCACATGACTTCCTTATACACTTTTAGAAATATACATAATGTTAAAAAACATTGACATTGGACCCGAAACAGTTGGCTAAAAATATTTTTAAAAAATGAATTATCACCGTGTTCTGAGTTTTCTAAAAGTTAGCTAAAAACCGATTGCAAGATTTGTACTGGTAACGCTGACGAAGGCAGCAGGGACCCGAAAAAATTGGCTAAAAGTATTAAAAAAAGGAATTTTACCATGTTCTGAACTATTCTGAAAGTTTCAAATGTCTACCTAGTCGGGAAGTTAGTTAAATAATTTTTTTGTTGGACCATATAAACGCTGCCGAAGGCAGCAGGGACCTGAAACAGTTGGCTAAAAGTATTAAAAAGATGCATATTCACCGTATTCTGAACTATTCTGAATGTTTCAAATGTCTAGCTAGTCGGGAAGTTAGTTAAATAAATTTTCTGTTGAACCATGTAAACGCTGCCGAAGGCAGCAGTGACCCGAAACAATTGGCCAAAAATATTTTAAAAATGCATTGTCACCGTATTTTGAGCTTTTCCGGAAGTTTTAAATGTCTAGCTAGTCGGGAAGTTAGTTACAAATCGATTCCAAGATTTGAACTGGTAACGCTGCCGAAGGCAGCAGGGACCCTATACAGTTGGCTAAAAGTATTTAAAAAATGCATTTTCACCGTGTTCTGATCTAATCTGAAAGTTTCAAATGGCTAGCTAGTCGGGAAGTTAGTTAAATAAATTTTCTGTTGAATCGCATAAACGCTGCTGAAGGCAGCAGGTATCGGAAACAGTTGGCTAAAAATATTAAAAAAAATGCATTGTCAACGTGTTCTGAGCTTTTCTGAAAGTTTCAAATGTCTAGCTAATCGGAAAGTCAGTTAAATTGCAAGATTTGTCTAAACCGTTTTTGAGTTATTACCGTTTTTTGATACATTATGGCCAAATTTTTGTCATTATGAACCTAATTTTCCTAAATATCTCCAAAACCGAAAATCATAGAAAGTCCAAAAAGGGAGGTGCACAACTAGATGTTATAACAAACCTATGTACCAATTCGCAACTTTCTACGTCCAACCGTTTTTGAGTTATGCGACATACCCACACACAGACACACACACACACATACAGACGTCACGAAAAATCGTGTAAAATCCCTTATATCTCTAAAACGAGAGCTTGTGTTAAGATGACACTTGCAGGTGTGCAACTAGACATCATGAAAGTCACACGTATAAATTAGCAACATTCAGCGATCATTCGTTTTCGAGCAATGTGAAATACAAAATCCATTTCGCAAATCGGGATTACTATACTTCCTTATACTTTGTATAAGGAAGTAAAAATAATGTGACAATAAATTGAGATAAAAACTATCCTATCTCTCAAGTTGGACCAAACTGCACACAGTGTGCAAAATTCCATTAAAATCGGTTCCTTAGTTTAGGAGTTCATCGCGGACAAACATCGTGACACGTAATTTATATATATATACTAGCAGACCCGGCCACGCGTTGCTGTGACTAAGTTATACGTTGAATTATACGGCTGTAAACTATTTAGTACAGTCAAATTATTATTTACGAACAAAGACAAAAACGTTGTAGCCGATGTAAAAACCCACAGGGTTGAGATTTGAAACTTAGGTCAAAATTTGGAAGCGATTGATAAAAATTTTCGTAGTGTTGATATTAAGCACAAATTAATTTTATTGTAGGGTCCTATAAATTTTAATGGAGAAGTGATATATATTATTTCTAATGCTACTTTGGATAAAATTGCTAAAATGACTAATATATAAATTAAATTCTATTAAAATTCTATTAAAATAAAAGTATAAAAGAAACAGACGATTTTAAAATCAATTTTTATGGAGGAGTGAAATATAATATATGCTGTAATGGATAATTTTACTATAAAATGACCTCATCATTTTAAATATTTTAAAGAGGGCAACAGCTGTAGTTATAAAAAGGAAAACAATAAGGCTAAACCAGAAAAATAAGTAAATTTGATAAATATTTTAAAACTGTAAAATTGGAAATCTTATGAAATATTGGACATTTAAAGTAAATACATGTATCATTTTAAATAGAAAAAGATTTTGGAAAAGTTTAGTGTATTTTAACGAAGTGATGAGAAGTTTTTGAGTATGTTAAAATTTTAATGGTAAATTCAAGTTAATAAAGATGGGAAACATTGAGGATTAAGATAAGAATAATTATAAGATTTAAAAAAAAAAAAAAAAAAAAAAAAAACTTTTTATATACTACGCTTTTAAATTTTAATATACTAATAATATACTAATTAAAAGGAAAATGATAAATATTCTATCATAGTTTGAAGTCAAATTTGTTTTCAAATGTCTAAATAAAATATCTGATGTAAGATACTAATATTTTGCAGCGGAATAGATTTCATTTCTGTCATCCTTGGCGAAAAAAAAAGAATATCGCCAAATTATCTGGCGAAAATATTTAATTCCTTTCAAAAATCATGGCTATTTTGACAACTTATATTAAAAGAGTAATGAATAATATGAAACAATATTTCATACAATACATATACATGTCATACATACTTACAATGAATAATACATATTACATTTCGTACAATGCATACATCTGGCATGTATATTTTCGTGTTACGCTTTTGATCGCCAAATAATACTAATAATAATAAAAAAAAGCCAAGGGCGACAGAGTTTTGAAATTAAAAATTAAAATTTTGTCAATTTGACAGCAAAATAATTCAATCTAACACCCGCGATAACTAATACATATCTATACGCAAATATAAGGATTAAAATCGGGAAATAAATTTCCTCGATTTTTAATAATTTCTTACAAAAAATCTAGTGGGCAATTAACATAGGAAATCTTTTTCTTGGCTGCACAGGCGGTCAGTGAGTCACACTTCGCTTGCGTATAGAACTCATAGATATAGTATAGCATATATAGAATAGAGTGATTGATCATTGGGGAGAAAAAAGTTATTCATTTTCATTTGGGAAAAGACGACGTTTTTACCAAAGTATGGCCGTCTTTCCCCGAGTGAATACACACGGGAATACATACTAATATTTTAGCAAATAAAATTTATGAATAATTTATTTGCTAAAGGGGAATGGAAGACTCCAGATACAGTTTCAAATTCATATTTCTTTCTTTCTTTTCTTTTCTTTTCTTTTTTTTTTTTTTTTTCAATACCACTTAATGGCTGTTTCTAAAGCTTTTAGTTATTTTATTTTTTCGGCATCAAAAATCTTTGTACGATAACATGGGGATGAGAGATCTATATATATTACTATATCTATGATAGAACTACATCAGCACTTTATCAATGTGTATAAAATCTTTAAATTGATTATGACGTTAATTTTCGTGAGATGCATAATTTAACTTTTTATAATTTTTTAACGTTCACGTTTGATTAAATGTATTTATTTTTATGTCGAAAGAAAATGAACTCGTATTTTTTTTTTTTTTTTTTTTTTTTTTGGCAACAATTAAATTAATGGAACTCACAGATATTTTGGAGCAACTTTAATAAAGGTCTATAATTAACAAATAATTGCAATAAAACAATATTGCGACAATAAATTGAGATAAAAACTATCCTATCTCTCAAGTTGGACCAAACTGCACACAGTGTGCAAAATTTCATTAAAATCGGTTCCTTAGTTTAGGAGTTTACCCCGGACAAACATCGTGACACGTAATTTATATATATATACAGATACAGATTTTACAATAATGATATTTTCATACAATTTAATGAAAAAACTTAAAAATGTAATGTAAAAAATTATAAGACACCAACCGTTTTTTCCAAATACAGTGGTCAACATAATTAGCAGACACTAATGGTCTAAAAGAAAATCCTCTAACATGGTTATTCAATATTTGATGGAGCCGCCATTGTTTTTTATAACATGAAAGGTGCGATTCGGCATCGAATCTATCAATTCTAACAAAATATCGCAACACAGCTCTTCCCAAGCACATTTTATAGCATTCTTTAGGTCTTCGACACATATAAACTGAGTCCCATTTTGGTAAACCGCACGAGCTAAGATCCCCCACAAGTTTTCGATATATTTAAGTCTAGGGAGCGAGAAGGCCAAGGGAGAATATTGATACTTTGCTCTGAAAGCCACTTTTTTGTTTCGTGTGATGCATGAATGGGCGCGTTATCGTGCTAGAAAGTGTAGTTTTCGCCACAAAGAAGTTCACCGTATATGGCTAGTTGATCTTTAAGAAGATTCTTATACTTTTCAGAATTCATTCTTGAGCGCACAAAAACAATATCCGTTTTCCCTTGAGACGAAAAACCAGCCCAAACCATTACTGAGCCTCCACCCATTTGGCGGCTCATTAGTACATGAGGAGACTTCCGTAAATCATGCCAATAATATTGAAACGCGTCAGAACCATCCAGGTTAAACTTTTTTTCATCAGAAAATAACACAGAGTACCATTTGGAGGTCCAGGCCATAGTTTGTTTAGCGAAGTTTAGACGCTCCATTTTGTGCCGGCTTAGAAACGGTGGTTTTTTCTTCAATTTTTTATATTTCACATAGGAAGCATTATACAGCACCCTGCGAATGGTTCTCCTTGAACAATTCAGTTTCAAAGCACTTTTAATGCCTGTAGTGGTCATCTTACTCTGTGTAGCGAGCGAAAGCACATGGCGTCTGTCTCTTGAGGACAAACAAGGAGTACATCCAAATCTTTTAATCACCGATCCATTAATTCCTCTTTTCAAAACATTTCTAATTGCACATCTAGAGCGTTTAATAACTTTTGAAATATTATTAATTGAAGAACCAGTTTCATTTAATCTCCAAATTTCGCAAATTTCCCTTTCTTTTAATTCTGTACCTTGTGACATGTTTGTAAATGCGTGAAGTCGGTTATCGTCTGCTTTAGTTAATTGCTGACGTCATAACAGCGTGCAGAAAATTTGCATATTGCACATTATTTTCGAAAAAAAGCAGGTATTTTAATTAAAATGTTAGGGTGTCTTATAATTTTGTCCATTATGTTTTCAAGTTTTTACTTTCTTCTATATGTAATATAGAGAAAGTATTGGATTCGTAAAAATTTTCGACCTCGGGTTTTTGATGAATTTACACGTTTTGAGAGCTGTAGAACACGATTTGACCATTTTTAGAAAATGTCTGTCTGTCTGTCTGTCTGTCTGTCTGTGTGTGTGTGTGACAAAATTTTGTGGCAACTGTATCTCAAGAACTACTGCACAGAATTTCATACAAATTGGTATGTAGTTGCACCTTGACACAAATTAGTGCCTATCAACTTTTGGTAAAAACTGTCTTACTGGTTGCGTTGCCATCCCGCTATTTCTAAATTTTTAACATGGTGATATAGGACAAAATTTTGTATAAATGTGCATAAAGAGACTTATTTTTTAGTAATCATTATGAAATTTACAAGAATTATTTATAATAGAGATAGTCAGCTGGGAAAAAAATTTCGTATGCGTAGGAACCTCGCCACCCCCCTGGGGGGGAAGTCCCCCCTCGAGGGGAGTAAATTTTCAAGATGGGTATCTTTCGAAAGGTCTCGTCAATACCTTTAAAATGAATGGTTGAACTATAAATATGCGATAATTTAAAACAAAGTTATCGATTTTTTTTACTTTTAACAAAAAAAAAAAAAAAAAAAAAAACAGAAAAAAATCGTTTTTTTTTTTTTTTTTTTTAACGAAATTTAACCAGACTTGGTATTTAGTTGGCCCCTGACATAAACTGAGGCTGATTAGATTTGGGGATCAATCGCTCAACAGGTGGCGCTGTGATCGTATTTTTTCTAAACTTTTAACATGGCAGTGGGGGGGAGGGGTGTAAATTTTCAAGATCGGTATCTTTCGAAAGGTCTCGTCAATACCTTTACAACGAATGGTTGAACTATAAATATGTGGTAATTTAAAACAAAGTTATAGATTTTTTTTACTTTTAACGAAAAAAAAACTTTGAAAAAAATCGTTTTTTTTTTTTTTTTTTTTTTTTTTTTTTTTTAATATTTTTACTGCGTGAATTTGTATAGGAAAATATAGAAGAAAGTCTTGTGGTGGCCACAACATACTAGTTTCATTATATTGTATGAAAATATCATTTCTGTAAAGCAATTACGTGTGATAACAGAATATATTTATGTTTTTGACGTATCTGATAAAAAATTTTTAAGTTCTGAATCTTTTATTTCACTGTCTAATTAGATAGTTGTCTTATAATTATGTCCGCCACTGTATATATATACATTTTTTTTTTTTTTTTTTTTAATATTCAGTTTCAATACCATTTCATACAGCATAGATGACATTCTGAATACATTTAAACTACTTAAAATTGCTTTCCACTTGCATGCACTTTTTCAACTTTTAGGCCACGGGAAAGGCAATAATACAGAAATTTCTTTCTTCAAACTATTTCCCATTGCTCTAGAAGTAGAGGAAAAATGTAAGTGTTGTTGGAAAAAATATTATTACCCCCAAAATCTAAAAAAAAATCTGAGAATTCCACGTTTAAAATTTTCGGATATTCTCTTCATGTTCATAATAATAGGAAAAATTACTAAATTCATTCTGCCTTTAGTAGAAACAGCACCCCAGAGCTCCATAGATCCATCTTTAAAATGCCCGATTCATATCTGCCTTTAAAAAATCTGCTCTGTCTTTCTCTATCTTCAGATCGTGCCAGTAACTGTTAAAACCACTGGTTAATCAAGCATAAAATGTTTTTCATCCGAAAATGCAACGTTTTACCATTTAATATTGTCTTTATTCAACTTTAACACATACCATTAAATGCTTACTGATTATTACAGTTTTTTTGCTCATTTTAACATATTATTAATTATTTTAAACATGCATGAATGTGGACCCCAACCTTTCGTTAAAAATTACGAGCAAATTTAGCAACAATCATTTGGAGTAGAATAGTAAGAGGAATTATGAGTCAGAAATTTAATTCATCAACCTGGAAATTAAATTCTTATAGAATGGAGTAGAAGGCTGATTTTTACCAACTATGTGAAAAATACCAGAGCCGGGAATCGAACCCCGGGCCTTCCGCTTAACGCGTTGATGCTCTAACCACTGAGCTACCCTGGCTGATAACCAGCTCGGCACTTCTCACATAATTTACGTTGGCAAGGTCACCGAGTCCGCATTGAAGCAGCTATATCAAGTGGTGCCGAGCTGGTTATCAGCCAGGGTAGCTCAGTGGTTAGAGCATCCGCGCGTTAAGCGGAAGGCCCGGGGTTCGATTCCCGGCTCTGGTGTTTTTCACATACTTGGTAAAAATCAGCCTTCTACTCCATTCTATAAGAATTTAATTTCCAGGTTGATGAATTAAATTTCTGAATTAAAATTCGTGGCCGTTTGGAGTTATGCCATGTTCAAATTTGTCACTTGATATAGCTGCTTCAATGCAGACTCGGTGACCTTGCCAACGTAAATTATGTGAGAAGTGCCGAGCTGGTTATCAGCCAGGGTAGCTCAGTGGTTAGAGCATCCGCGCGTTACGCGGAAGGCCCGGGGTTCGATTCCCGGCTCTGGTATTTTTCACGTAGTTGGTAAAAATCAGCCTTCTACTCCATTCTATAAGGAATTATGAGTCTTCGATCTCTGTGAAACAACTCTGATTTTGCATCAGATCTCTCTCCTATCGAGCCAGCAGTTCAACGTTTGATTACATTTCCTTCAGCAATTTTAGATCTTCGAATTTCATTAGAAATTCGGCGGATTGAAATTATCCTTCCACTTAAAAAACACATTTATCATACTTCACAACATGAACGTTCTTTTTTTCGAGGAATTATCAGTAATGTCCGTCTAAGAAAAATTGAAGGGTTTAATATGTAATAATTATATATGTATTAATCTAACCCAGTAGTTAACAAATTCACATGTCAACTGTAATTTATCCGCTAGTAAGTTAAATAAAACGAAAAAATCTTGATTGTCCCTATAATTATGAACATCTAAATACGCAGAGGAAAAAATGTTTTGCGTTATTTTTTATTAATTTTGTTTCATATTAAAAAAATTATAGCAGTTTTGGTTTTTAGAATACTAGATATATTAAGTGCACTTAGTATAATCTTGTTCACAATTATTTTTACATTAGTTATTTCAAAACATAAAGTGTCCTTATAAATATGAGAAGGAGTGTACATTAGCACTTTATCAATGTGTAGAAAGTTTTAAAGCGATAATGACGTCAATTTTTGTCAGATGCATATTTTTTTTTTTTTTTTTTTTTTTACAATTTTTCAGTGTTATTGTTTAATTAAATGTATTTATTTTTATGTCGAAAAAAAATGAACTCTTTATTATTATTATTATTATTATTTATTTATCTTTTTTGGCAACTATTAAATTATTAACTAATATTTATTTTCATATTTTAATTAATTAAAAAAATATTGCAACGTAGTATCTTTAATAACTTGTTGTATGTAGTGTTCACACAAACAATGAACAATTTTTAGAGCTCTTTTAAAAAATATAACATCTATGCAGTATCTTTTTAAAAAAAATCATCAGTTTTTACTAAAAAAGAATGGCCAACTTTCATCACCAAAGTAGTTAAATCTAGACCAATCAAAAATAGGAGTGGTCCACCCGGAAGTGTTCCCGACAAACTCTTTTGCTTTATTTATAAGATTTGAATTCCTGAGATCGCGACTACGCGGAAAAGTATGTTGGTTGTATATATTACTTATTTTTTCACAGAGTTATAAGCGTTCAAAACTTGAAGGTGCTAATGTTAAATTCATATTTCAAACTTTTATTAATATCTTCACAAAAAATAACTTGATCGATATAATTTTTTTTTTACGAGATACAGTGAAGAAACCCAAACCTAATCCATCATTACTTTTGATTCTGAAAAATATTTTTAATTCTGAAAAATATTAATAAATTCATATTCATAAAAATTATGAATTATGACCTATATTAATTTTTACATAAAATGAATCCCTAATGCTTAAAAATAGAGGTGTGCAATTTTACAGCTCATTCAAGTTATTAGTTTTCGAAATATAAATAAATCTTTTTTTTTTTTTTTTTTTTTTTTTTTTTGCAGTGGTTTATGGGGCCGTCTCTTATAAAGTTTTGTATGAGATAACGAGTAAATCTAAAAAATAACAGAGAAAATTAAACAATATATATATACTTATTTATTTATTTACGGGTTAAATTATACAGCAACAACGTCAAACGCAAAGAAATGAAACAAAAATGATGAATTTTAAATATTAGTGTTAGCATCAAGAATTCCTGTTTTCTCATCGTTCTTCAGAACAAACAATACAGAAAAGAAAAGTAAACGTGACTTTGAGTATTCGTGTTGAACCCCTTAGTATACGTTGACAAAAATATACACAAGTGGTATTTACTTCATCGATTGCTGGTGATAAATTTCGAATTATTTAAACGAACACCAGGAGAAAAAAATTAACTAAATAAGCGGGGTTAACTGTTTAACCCTTATCGCTCGTATGTCCCTTCTGAGGGGACATTAAAAAATCGAGCCACGCCTTAAAGTGTTCCTCTGAAAATGAAATGTTATTTTTCTAAAACGTGTAACTATAGGCTACCTTTCGGCTATCTGAAAATTTTAACAGAAAGATTTATTTTATTTAATGATGAAGTAAAATAAAACAAATTATTATAATTTTTCGGTAGCCAAATGTAGTAAGTTGGAAACTATTCATGTGATGTCTTAGGAACGCCGAAAGGCGTGTCTTACGGAAAATATGCCGAGCGCAAAGGGTTAAAATAAAAATAGGTTGAATGTAAAAAAAAAAAAAAAAAAATGGAATTGGAATGCAAGACAGACTTGTAAAATCGTTTCTTAACTACCGCCATAGTTAAAAGCTTAATCATTTACTTCATACTTTGCTTTATTTTATTTTATTTTTTATTTGTAGGGGAGAGGATTATTATTTTAAGGAAAATTTAGTCTTTAAAATTTTATAAATATATTTTAACTTTATATATTTTTAAAAATATAATTTAACTTTTATAAATATATTTTAACACTTTTGCGACCGCAAGATTTTGTCTTTTTCACAGTAAGGTCCGCCTGCGGGCGTTATTCTCTCAAAATAAAATATTTCAGAACAAAATTTCTGTATACACAATTATATTACAAATGGATATACATTATCATTATATTCTTTCTAATCAATATATTTCTATCCATAGTATATTTTATTGCAAAAATATGAACACTGGGTACATACTTAAGAAATAAGTAACACAAAAATTACGAAAGAAACACCAACTGACAGAGTTACAAATTTTCAAATAACGTGAATCTACGTCAGCAACATGAATCTACGCGAAAGCTATAATTGAAAAATTATATTTTCACAGAAATTATAAAACAAATCGTACAGTTCCAAAAAGCTCAACTGACATAAAACTGGTAAGAGCGATTAAAATTGTTTAATATTTACTTTATGAAAACTTACAATAATTTATCCGAAAAGATTTAGTTTATACGTTGTTGTATATATATATATATAGCTATATTACTTCAGTTCGTATATTATGTCACACCTACTAAAGAAAATTTAAGCTTTATTGGTAATCAGTATAGTCATGATAGACACTTTATAATTGAAAAATATTGCATTTTTTTCAAAAAGTATTGTCTGACCAATCGTAAATGTAATGTATTTAAATATACCTAATATTATCTAGAAAAGTATTGTAATATTTACATACTACCTAAAAAACCGAATTCCAAATAATTAAACGAAAACACAATAACATAATATAAAAAAAGGCATAATTTCACTACCAGTGAATACAGCCTGCTGGTATTAATTCGATTTGTTGCATATTATCAAATAGGAATTAAATTAGGCCACATTTTTCACGATTTCAGTTATAGTTCTATTTCATAATTTTTGAGATGGTATTTCCCATATTAGATGCATATTTTCAAAAACTATAATGATGAAATTCTGTGGTTTGTTCACCGAATAAATAGTACTTTTATGCGACATTTCTTTTATTCGATAACTATCACAGCTATATTTCTGTTTCTAGTTGGTATAAATGGACTTAATTTACAGTCGGCTGCAAAATTATTCGAGCACTAGCAGTAATTCTTGCCAAAAAAAAGTACACTTAATACAGCTTTGTTAAATAAATCCTTGTCGAATCATGTTCTTAATCAGTCTAAGAACATGAATCGACAAGGATTTACTTAGCAAAACAGTCTTAAGTGTACTTTTTAAATATAGGAATTATTGGCTAGTGCTCGAATAATTTTGCAGCCGACTGTATATCTCATGAACAGAATAATGATAAGAAGAAGATTCTTCTGTTCATTTCTATTAGAATGATAAGGGATATATTTCGATGTAGCCACAGCATATATGTAAATCAATGAATCTTTAGGTACTTTACTTAATGTATTATTTTTACTTTCTTCTATATTCAATAGATAAAAGTAATAGATTCGTAAAAATTCTCAACTTCCGGCTTTTAATGGATTTACACGATTTCAGATGTTGAGGTTGATTGGGTTTTACGTTACACTAGTGCTACACTATAGGCAATTGGTTATGGTCTGGTACTCATCCCTAAGGTTAGTCCGGAGACATGCTATCACAATTCGGTGACTCCCTACAGGTATAATTTGGATGGAAACTTAGAGGCCGTTACGGCCACGATGAATTTTACGTGTACCAGCCACCATTAGTGTACACAACAGTTGTAACATAGCATCAAATAAAATAATAGAATGCATAAAACAACTTCTTACTCAATGCTTCTTTTTGGGTCAGATGTCTTCATTTTTTCTTTGTTTAATATCCTGCCGAATTGTGGTAACTTCAATATTAATTCACGACTCTTGAAAAAAGACGATTATTTAATAAATTTATGTACATATTAACATATTTACAATTTAGTTGACTATAAACTATATTTCAATTCTGTCATACGCCATTTCAGCGTTCTATCTTTTTCGAACACAATTCTGAAAAAACTACATCAAAAGTAAAACAAAACGAGGCTGTTGCCAACAGTAAAAAAGAAATAAATAGTAATAAAAATAAAAGTTCGAAACTGTCTTTCAGTTCATAAAGTTTATGAAAAGAGAAAGTTCGGTTTCGTAACATCCTCCCCACCTTGAGCAGGGAAGGACATACGACAGGCTCAATCTGGATCGTTACTGTCCACACCAAGGCGTTGCACTGGTTGCACTAAGCGACCATATCGAGTTTGCTGTTGAAGTTTAGAGCAGCTTTCATCATGAAGTTCCAAGGGGCACAAACGTTGACATGGACGTAGCAGCTCACCATTTTTAGTTTTCAGTCTTGCTACACGAAACTGTCCATCTTTACCTTTATACAATTTTAACACTTTAGCCATAGGCCACTGAAGACGTTTTAGATTATCATCCTTAATTAGCACTAAATCACCTTCTTTAAATGTGGTAGATTTTTTTTCCGAAGCAAATTCTCGAAGTGTTCCTAAATATTCATTACGGAATCTTTGTCGAAGATCTTCTCTTAACTTTTGCCTATAGGCATATCTCTTTTTGAACTTCACTTTATCAATCAAGTCTAAATCTGGAACTCCTATTTCACTTATGTCCTTTAAGAACATTTCGGTGGTGAGAGGTTTTAAGTCATTTGGATCTTCCGACATGTGTGTGAGAGGTCGCGCATTTACTATACTTTCTGCATCACAAATCAAGGTATATAGCTCTTCATAGTCAAGCTGTGCTTTTCCAAGAGTTCTCTTCAAAATTGCTTTTATAGTTCTTATCAAACGTTCCCAGAAGCCTCTCCACCACGGAGCTGATGGAGGGTTAAACTTCCAATTAATTTTTCTTACAGTTGCGTAATCTTCTTTTTGTTTCCAATATATAGAACTTAATTCTTTGTACTTTTCTTCAATTATTCTAGATGTTACATTATGATCTGCTGATAAGACAATTGGATATCTGAAATTACACGAGTCTTCTTTCATTGAAATTCTGATACAGACTCTAATTAATTCTTTCTCGTCAATAAATGTCGGAAAGTTAAATTTGTTCCTAGACTGATTAGAAAAACCTTTATCTTGTGCATATTTTAACACTGCATATTCCGCTTTATTAGGTTCTTCGACTGTTAAGTTAGATAATAAGCGGTTTTCTGTTGACTTTTTTGCATTTTCACAAAATCGAAGAATCCAAGGTGTAACGTTTAGCATATTTTGGTATGAAGAACATTTTTCGTAAATATCATATTCTTGAGATGAAACATCAATTGGTGTTGCAACTATTTTTCTTTGTTCTGAGTATATAACTTCATCATCAGGAAGAATGTCACATAAGTCGAATTCTGAAATTCTGCGAGGAATCTTTATATTTCTTAACAATTCCAGTTGTTCTTTCCATTTTCTAAAGGATTTTGTCATTTCTTCTGTCAATGAAGAATCCCAATTAAACTTTTCTTTCCAACATTTTTGCAGAATCAATTTTGGCATCAAAGAGAGACTTGTATATGTATAACCGATGGGATCAAATATTTTATTATCCACAGGAAGAACTGATCTCTTTGTAATTGATTTAGGTTCTTCTTTATCATTAAATGAATTCATAATTTTTATTGTGTCTTCTTTCTTATTTCAGATCAGCCCCAAAATTTGTATATCAGAATTTTCTTCATATTCTATCTTCATGTCATTAAAATAATCTTCATCTAGTAAGTTTTTATCATTTTGTGTATTTTGCCAACCTCGAAGATCAAACTGAGCTGATGCCAAATTTTGTCTTGATGTTTTTATGAATTCTCGCAATTCTTCTGTACTATTTACATTGGAAATATAGTTATCTACATAAACTGACATTTTCAGCGTATTAGTAAGGTTCTCTTTGCAAGGTTCTTCGATCCCTTCTTTAAATACATTTTGGTAAGTCTCTAAATTTTCAGACGTTTTCAATAATTTCAACTTTGATAATAATCTTTTTTCTGCTAATTTTCGATTTGAGGGCATTGGAGGATGATCTTTGAACCATGGAAGAGGTACAACGTATCTCCCCTTCTAATCCCGTTTAACTGTTGAATTAAATAAGTCTAGAGTTTCTTTATTCAAATCCTCTCTTTTTTTACTTTTTACGGGATCCCTTATGCCCAAAAGATCTAACTCCCATAAGTCACTGAATTTTTCATTTTTTATTCTAGAAAATAAAGAGACTACAAGCATAGAACTATTGCTATTACAATTAGTTTCAGTAATTTTACCCATTAAGGTCCATCCCAGTAGAGTTTCTACAGCAATTAACCCGCTATAGATAATGTTATATGATTACCCGTCAAAAGTTTTCCATAAATATCTGCACCAATAAGTATATCAGTATTGTTATTTCTGTCAAGAGTTTTATTAAAACTTTCAAGATCGGAAAATTTTATCCCATACTGTTCTGCTTCCCTTACCCATGGGCCATTTCTAATTTTAGGAATACTAGAACAGATTACTTCCTGGTCATAGACCTCAAAATTACATAAATAATCCCCAGAAAGAGAACTTATATGTATTTTATAACTATTATGTGTTCTAGTTCCTTCAACTCCTCCGAAAAGGCTATGTGTGTCATTTTCTCTTGTCCTAATACATCGTAATCCATTTTAGAAACAATTTCTTTAGTTTCGTAACTACGCATTGATCCTGTATCAAAAATTACCATACAAGGTATTTCTTTCTTACCATTCCTTAATTTAACAGTCACAGTTTGCAACAAAACATCTTTCATATGTGTTCTATTCCCCAGTACTTTATCATTAGTAACCTCGATTTCTTTAGAAACGGATTCCTTATCCTCAACTTGGCCAACTGTTTTAGATTCCGAACACATAATTTTTAAATGTCTTCTATTACACACTTCGCATTTTACCTGACTTCTACAAAATTTCGCAGTATGCCGCCGTTTTAAGCATATAAAACAAAATCCATGTTTCATTAAAAAATCTTTCTTTCTCTGTAATGGATAACTAGAAAAAACTTTACATTCAGTTAAAAAATGTTTTTCACCATTACAAGCGAAACAAGAATTAGAATTTTTATCTGTATCATTTAACAAATTAGAAGCAGTTGGATATTCAGAAATATTCTTATTATTTAGAAACTTTTCGTTTTTCGCACTTTGGAAGAAAGAATTTGATTGAGAACTAAATTCTCATTCGCGACTATCCTTAGTCAAAAACTGAGCTTTTTCCCTGTAAGTTACTTCAGTTTTTAAAATATCAAGAACCCTTGAAACATCCCAATTTTCATCTAAATCGCATTGTTTTGCAATTTCCAAAACAATATCCTGAGGTAATAATTTAATCAATATTGGACAGAGTAGTGAACCATAATTATCAGATTTTATTTCTAACGCATCTAAATTTCTAATCTCAGTCTGACAAGTATCCAACAATTTCCTAAGAGCAATTATATCCAGAGCCTAATTAAGGGGGAAGCACACATTATCTCCGCTCTCACCGGAATATTTTTACAATTATTTTTTACTTCATGTCATAGAAATTCCACGCTTTGACGAGTAAATATTTTTTATAAAAAATGAACGGTGTAAAACAATCCAATTTACTCACCGTTATTAGACACCAGAATTCTTTTAAAATAATTTTTAATGAGAATTTTCTGTTTATTATAGGAGGAAAGTATTTGTTAAAAAATAACGGTGTAAGTATAAATAATGTGTGCTTCCCCCTTAATCAGGCTCTGATTATATCATTTGATTTTTTAACAGGGGTTAAATTCAGAAGCTTATTTAAATGAGAATTAATAACTACCGTTTTTTTTCCAAATCTTTCTTTTAAAGTTTCAATTGCAGCCTGATAGTTATTATTCGTTAAGCTAAAACCTTTTATCGAATCGGACGCCACACCTGTCAAATAACTGCGAAGGTAATTAAATTTATCAACATTAGAAATTGCGCAATTTTTATTTATTGCTGAATCAAATTGATCATAAAATCTCTGCCAATCAGACGGATCGCCGCTTATTTTTCTATTGTAAGACGCGAGGAAGATATACGTAAGTTGATTCGAACGGGCGAACTATCCGCTTTTGTAATGATCGATAGACGGCGCTTTCTGAACTGCAGTTGTTAGTAAATATAATAGCCACGTGTATTCATTATTGTTCTTTATGTTATTCTACTTAATATTCGTACTATAATTTCTCCGTCATTACATCAAGGAAAATTGATTGCTTTTGGAAAAAAATATTTCAGTTTATTCAAAGTTCGATCGGAAGTAGATTTTTAATTGAAGCTGAACAAATATTAGTTTCAAATCATCTGATTAATTCTTTACTTCCATTAGACGAAGCAACTGAAATTTTAAATTTGCCATTTCAAATAAATGGAAGCTTAATTCTGTATTTCTTGATCCTTTGGAGTTACACTGGAACACACAACATTATGTGTTATCTTTTTTACCGGATTTATTCATTTTTAATCAATAAATATATGTGAAACTAAACATCGGCTAGCAATGGCGGCTTGATGGAATTTGAATTAAAGCAAGTTTATTGTAATTTCACTTTAGCCCACCAGAGGGCGAGCATTTCATTACAATCGCGGATTGCACTCTCTTCTATCTTATTATTTTGCATTAAAATAGGAACAAGCGGTTTTTCCAACTTAGAAAGTGCTTTTTTAACTTTGGTCTTATGTATGACAATGCTCGTGTTGTATTCATCACATTTTAGTACCTCAGACTCAACTTCTTTTACGTCAGTAATATTCGAAAATATCTGAGAATCTAAATTATTTATTTCTTTTTCTTTAAGATCTAATTCGGCAAGTAATTCTTCAAGGTCATCTTCAGAATAATTCTTTTCAAGTAATTTTGTTTCAATTTTCTTAAATAACTTTGTCATCTGCTTTCTAACCGTAGAACGTTTAGCTTTAATTACTGCATAAATAATATGTAAAAAGATTCTTGAAATCGAAATTCTTGCGTAATATAACCCAGATCAACTTTTTTTTTTTTTAATTCTTTATCGTTTTTATTCTAAACATAATTATGCAATCTATAATAATAAATGGAATATCAAATAAAAATTAAAAACATCTGGTCCCTGTTTCGGGCGCCAGGTAAAACGTAGCATCAAATAAAATAATAGAATGCATAAAATAACTTTACTTAATGCTTCTTTTTGGGTCAGATTTCTTCATTTTTTCTTAGTTTAATATCCTGCCGAATTGTGGTAACTTCAGCATTAATTCATGACTCTTGAAAAAACACGATTATTTAATAAATTTATGTACATATTTACAGTTTAGTTGACTATAAAGTATATTACAATTCTGTCATACGCCATTTCAACGTTCTATTTTTTCGAACACAATTGTTGTTTTTGTTGTTGTTGTTTTGAAGGGAGAGACCCTCAGAGGATGGGGTTTATAGCTGCAAGGCTTTACACCCCTATTAATCCTAAACAAGTTCGATGAAGATCTTAATTGTGAGGAAACAAACAGTACATGGTTGCATCGTCAGTTAAGGACGTGTGGATAAGACGAAGGAGCCAAAAGTCAGAATCTGTCAGACTTGAGAATAAAAGACACCAACTGGCGAGCTTGAGTAACTCCAGAGACAGCTAAATCGCATAAATCGCTGAAGGAAGGCGAAGAACCAAGGAGATTGAGATTGCTATACAAATCATGCCGAACTGAGGCGTACCGGCGACATGCAAGGAGGTAATGGTCACAGGTTTCTGGAACCTGACAGGTTGGACAGAGAGGAGAGTCATTCATATGAAGCTTGTAGAGGAGAGCCCGGGTGGGGAGGGTTCGAGTCCGCAGGCGGCTGAGGAGGACTTCACTTCTCCTGGACAGACAAAGTTTACGATGCTCCCAGCTTCTTTTGGTGAGGTGGAGGAAATCCACACTGTATTTCCCTAAGAGCCACTCTTGGACATCATCCCTTTTATAAATGGTGTGAAGGTATCGACAGATGTCCTCTGGAGACACCTTGCTGAACGAGGATGGTGCAGAAACGGTGGACCGAGCAAGCATGTCGGCCATTTCATTCCCATGGATACCCATATGACCGGGCACCCAAACCACCTGAACCTTGTCCAGACGGCTGGCTACCATGACCAGCTTGCGGTAAACCCAAGTAATCACCACTAGCGAGTGATAGTTGATAGCCTGGAGGCTGGTGATCACAGACTTGCTGTCGGAGAAGATTAGAAGCTTCCCCTTAAAAGGGGCATGGTCCGAGGCCAGACCAATCGCAAGCGTTTCAGCAGTAAAGATAAAATTTATATTGTCTACTTGCTTTGAATGTCCACAGCGCAAAGACATGTCCCAAACAGCGATGCCAGTGCAAGAGCTAGTTTTGGAGGCATCAGTAGCCATTTTATGCCACTCGCTATGTAGAGAAGCATATTCAGTGAAAGTCTGGTGAACAAGCTCCGGATGGAGAGACCTGCTCTAGAAGTCTAAAGTATCAATTAGAAAAGAAATGTTGTCACACAAAGGATAGGGGGCTGAATCTAAAGCAACAAATCCTGAGATCTCAGACCAAGCTGACTAAGAATAACCCTCACGAGGGAACCAGGAGAGCCAGAGTCAAAATTGGAGAGATCCACCAAGGAGTGAATGGGTGAACTCGTACCTAAAACAAAGTGGCGGATGAAAAAAGGTTCCTTATGGAGGTCTTGAAGGCTAGCCACAGTAAGCGAGTTAGCTTCCCGGCGAAGAACGGGGATAGGCGTCCACCGAGGAAGGCCCGTAGCCACCCTAAGCACAGCATTCAAAAGGGGCTCTAACCTCTTCCTAGTGGAGGGACAAGCAAAAGAATACACGTTGCTACCAAAATACAGGGAGCTGACAACAGTAGCATTCGCAATTCTGAGAAGGTTTTTGGTGCCAACACCCCGAGAAGTATGACTAATGCTCTTCAGAACGTTAAGTTTCTTCAAAGTTTTCTCACGGAGACGAGAGACGTGATTGCCCCACGTCAAACCGCGATCGAACAACAGGCCAAGGATACGAAGGGAGACCACCCAGGGAATATCTTCCCCCTGCAGCCGAAGGTTAGAATCAGGCGAGATTTTCCTCCTGGAGAAAACAATCGCAGCGCTTTTATGAGGGCTGAGACTCAACTTCCAGTAATTGCACCAGCGAACCAGATTATGAAGGGTGTCCTGAATATCATGCATAATATCTTCGAGGCAGGGGCCAGACGCGTAAAGGAAAGTATCATCCGCATATACAACAGCATTAACCCGAGGACCAATTGCTTCAAAGACATCACTCATATAGAAAGAGAAGAGTAAAGGAGACAGAACAGCCCCTTGCGGGACCCCCACGAAAGACGAGACTGGGGCAGACAAAGTTCCCAACCACCTAACCTGGATAGCACGTTGCATGAAGGAATGGCACCATTTCGTGAGATGGCCGTCAACGCCCGCTGACAGCATCTTAAAAGCCAGGCCGTCTGGCCAAACAGAGTCGTAAGCAGAGGCAATATCCACCGAGACCAAGACACTAAACCATTTCTGCCGCCGAGCCGATGCCAGATCTGCATAGATTTTCGTCAAAGCAGGTGCACAGTCCCTAAAAGGAATAAACCTGTAGTGGTTCACATGGAAAACATCATTCTTAAGCATCCAAGGAATCATCCGCCGAAGAACCATCCGCTCAAAAACCTTCGAGAGAACAGGGGTGAGGGAGATTGGGCGATAGGAAGACGAGGAACTGGAATTCTTACCCGCTTTCAAGATAGGAATGACAATGGCTTCCTTCCAGGACTTGGGAACTAGACCATCCAACCAGAGATTATTAAAGCAATCGAGAAGTTTGACCAGGCTGCTATTGTCGAGGCGCTTGAGAAGTCGGTGGGAAATACCATCATTTCCAGGGGTGCGATGGGGAGACTTGTGCAAGGCGTGTTGAAGATCCGAGAGAGCAAAAGGCTTCCTAATGTTGCTATCCACGTTGGCACTGAAGTCCAGTGGGATGTAACAGTCAATAGGGGGCGGACAAACGTGTGAGCAAAAATATTAGCAGCAGCCAGCCTACTGTCATTTGAGGTACTAATGTAATTATAGGACTCCTGGGGAGGGTTCTTCCGGTTTTGGAGAGCCTTGAGAAGTTTGAAAATATCACTAGACTGCCCACTCCTTTTGCAGACCTCGGACCAGTACATACGTTTAGCGTCCTTGATTTCTTTCTTGAGACGAGCAGCGAAATGCTTGTGCTGCATCCAGTAAGCCGAGCTTAGGTGCTTTCTCGCAAAGCCAAGGAACTTGCGTTTCTGCCCAAGAAGATAACTGCAGCGGCTGTCCCACCAGGGAGTGCCGACACGATCCAAGATCCTAATCCTTCGACTACTCACAGCGACCGACTTTTGACAAATATTTACCAGGTCCTCATAGGATGGAGAGTTACAATCCTGTAACTTCTTGTTAAGCTTAACGGTAGCGGACCCCCAGTCACACTTTAATCTAACACTATGAGACGGACGAGAGCCGGGCAGCCTATCGAAAGTAAGTTTGATTGGGCAGTGGTCACTATCAAACGTATCAGAGTGGATCTGGACACAGGTATTCGAAAACAGATCAGGTGAAACAAGAGAAAGATCAATTAAGGTAGAAGATCCCCCCGGAGAAACATGGGTAGGAACGGAAGTATTAACAAGACAGATATTGTTGTTTATGATCCAGTCGATGATCCTCGAGCCCTGAGGAGAATCCCGACGGCCACCAAAACTCGTATGATAACTGTTGAAATCACCAACTATTATGAAAGAACTATTGCAAAAGTAAAGAACCTGGTTAAACCTGTCGTAGTCAAACCTGCCGGGAGGAGAATAAACGTTAAGGATTTGAAGCCTAAAACTAGATGACAACTTAACTTCAACACCCAGGACCTCGTTGCCATGGGAAGAGCTAGGGAGTGAAAGATGACGAGAGGAAAATTTGCGATTGACAGGAGTAATAAGACCACCACCGTGTTGAAGGTGCCTATCAGCCCGATAGACAACCTTCCCAGGAAGAGAAAAATCATTTGAAGAACTCAGGAAAGTTTCCTGGAGGCAAATAAAATCAGAACGAGAAAAGAACGAATGATGGAGCCAAGCAGAATTTGCTCGAGCTCCACGGATATTCCAATGAATTAATGAGACTCCCATTAGAAAAGAAACAAAAATAAAGAAAAGAAAAGAGGCCTCCGGCCAAACAAGTTTTTTTTTTTTTTTTTTTTTTTTTTTTTTTACCCAGGCCCATTACCAAATGAAAGTATCTCGCTGGGAGCAGGAGTTCTTATTTGGCTATTGTCTGTAGGTAGAACCAAAGTATCCATGGCATTTAGAGTAGGTGAATGCAGGGCGAGTTCAAGTTTCTTCTTTTTTAGTAACCTTTTTGCTTGAGATTCCGAACTGTCTGTTTCTGTAGATGAGGAAGAAGTGGCACCGTGAGCCGACGGACGGAGGGATAAGGCTAAGGTCTGGGCCAGGGATCCCAGCATTTGTTGAAATGTTTGAAGTTGGGCAGCCATAAGTTGTTGCACCATTTCTATTATAGATGATGACAAAGCTTTCAAGGAAGCTTCTAGATAAGATTTGGTGACGAAATCTGGCAATGGTGGACTACTGGTTGCAACTTTTGCATAAGATTGGGTTTTGACGCCCTCAGTCTCAGAAAACCTCCTTCTAGCCTCAGCTATAGTCAGGTGATTACCGCTGCGGAATTTTTGAATCTTGACTTCACGTACAGTCGGCTGCAAAATTTTTCGAGCACTAGCCAATAATTCCTATGTTAAAAAAGTACACTTAAGACTGTTTTGTTAAATAAATCCTTGTCGAATCATGTTCTTAGTCAGTCTAAGAACATGAATCGATAAGGATTTATTTAACAAAGCAGTAGTAAGTGTACTTTTTTTAGACAGGGATTATTGCTAGTGCTCGAATAATTTTGCAGCCGACTGTACGTACAACGGGCAAGTTTTGTCGAGAGCCTCGTGCCCCCCTTTACAATTGACACATTTCAGTGACGACGCGGTACAGACGCCAGTATGACTCTCGCTACATTTTACACAGACCGGCGATTGTTTGCAAGACTGTGTGCTGTGATTGAATATGTAACAATTCCGGCTTGGCCGCGGATTGTCCCAAATTCTATGGCTTTGATACCATAATTTGACATGTGTTAGGTAGCTGGGTTCCCAGCTTCGTGACTAAGACAGCTGTCAAAGGTATTTGACTGTCGTTACTTTTCTTTATGAAACGTCTAATTTCAAGCGGGATTATTCCCTGCAATTCCAATTCTTCAGCGATATCCTGGCATGAGATAGTTAAGTCAATATTGTGCAAGAGGAACCTTGTGGATATTGTTTCTTTAATTACATACGGCTCCACCACAATGTCAAAAAGTGTTTTAACTTGCAAAAGTCTTTGAGCTGCTTCTACCGCCTTAGTAATCACAAGAACTTTACCCTGACGGGTCATTTTTAGCGTTTCTGTAACATTTGTTTTTCCCACTATTTTTAAAATTTCAACCTTCAGTTTCTTAGGGTTGGATGCAGGCAGCGAACCCTCTTTAGCAGCGATTAAAATGGCAATTTCATCTACTCCATCATTTACTGCTGCTTGTAAACAGTCGGGAAGATTATTATTAACATAGAAATTAGGATTCAAAGTCGTACCTTGTGAAGTATCCATGTTTTGAGCCATGTCCAGTCCTTGCGTACTTACATTTCCATTATTCACAATATTTGGGGGTTTACCGCCGTTGGGTTTACCGCCAGCTTCAGTAGTTTTAACAACTGACCTTACCGCAAAGGTCAACAAACAAGTTCAGTCCTAATTCGGCGATAACAAACACTCTTGTACCACCACGTGTAGGGTGGTTCACACAATTCGTAACACAAAAGTTCAAAAAACGTCCTTTAATTAAACTGCCAAAATAAACAAACTTGTTCACCAAACAATAACTTTGTAAAGAAAACTAAAATTACTCTACCCGAGTTTCAAAACTAAATATTAAGAGGAAACACTTAGCAATAATGTCACAGAGCCGTCACCGCTAGCCACACACACCAAAAAAACAACACAATTCTGAATCCACATCAAAAGTCAAACAAAACATGGCTGTTGCCAATAAAAAAAAAGGAAATAAACAGTAATAAAAATAAAAGTTCGAAAAAGTCTTTCAGTTCATAAAGTTTATAGATTGAGAAAGTTCGGTTTCGTAACACTTTTGTTGCCGACCGTACCTTATTGACATCTCACGATTTTTTTCTCTCTAGTGAGTAAATAGTGCTACTCGAAGGTCAACATAATAGCTCAGTTTCTAGAACATTAATGCTTTATGCCGTCAGATAAGACGTCAATTCCTAGCCTAGCCAGCTTTTGACATTGTTCAGATTGTCTTTTCCTTTTAAAATGTTATTTATTGGATCATTTTCATATGAAGTAGTTATTTCGTTTACACTAAAAACTTGGCCTGTACAACAGTAACGATTGTATTAAAACAGTTTATAAAAGTATAAACAGAAGTAGATATAAAATAATTTAGTACTTTCGTATCAACCGCATATCAGAAATTAATAGTGTTGTATAAACAGCATGGCCATCATATTATGCGAAAAGAAGTATAATGTGTACAAGTTTATGAAAATGTTTATTGTAAATTTTATAATGCCTGTATAAATGTTTATCGTTAAGTTCATAAGTAGCATAAATTTATCATAGTGATGATTAATTGCTGCAAGTGGGGTTAATATAAGCTAATTTTGTACTATATTTTATGAAATTTTGTATTCTCAGAATGTCCTCATTTTTCTCATGGAAATGAGGACATCGCATAATTTGTCCCCATTTTGCATCGAAAAAAAGCTGGTCACCCTAATCTAATGCGCATTCGATCAATCACGTGAACCAATGGCCCAAGAAATTTTTGTGAGCTCTTTGATCCCCGATCGGTCTGGATCGCTCCATTCGAGGATGTAGCTCTCAGTGTTTGCTAGATAGTCGACAGTCAATTTCCCCAAACATATGCTTCAAATTTCCCCAAATCAGGAGTTTTTTCAAAAAAAAAAAAAAAAAAAAAAAAAAAAAAAAAAATCACCAACCCAATTTCTACTAAAAAAGTAAAAATTTTTCAAAATTTTTTTTTAATTATTTAACAGATTTAAGCCCAAATTTCCCCCCAAATGACGATCATTTTTTAAAAAACTGCCCATATACAAAAATAACTTTTATATACAAACTAATTATCGGAAAATTTTAAATCTGTTTAAAGTACATTAGTGCTGAGGATGTAAGATGTACTTTCATCCTCATGATATCCTGAGGATGTCCTGGGGGAGAAGGGACAAAAGCCCTTACATGTTATAGAAAACTGTTAAAACTCCTTACGCATAGGGAAAAATTCATACAGTCGGTAACAAAAGTGTCCGAACACTAGCAAAAATTCCTATGTAAAAAAGGTGCACTTCATACGCTTTTGTTAAATAAATCCTTATCGAATCATGTTCTTACACTGACTAAGAACACGATTCGACAAGGATTTATGTAACAAAACCGTGTGAAGTGTACTATTTTTACATAGGAATTTTCGTTAGTGTTCGGACACTTCTGTTACCTACTGTACAATTGGCAATGTTGTAAATTTAACGACTGAAATAGTAAGTAAAAAAAATTTGAAAAGATTCCCCAGATTTCTCCCCAAAAATTTCAAAAATTCCTCGAAATTCCCCAATACTGTCCCCAGAAGCCCAAAATCCCCCCCCCCCCAAAAAAAAATGGGAACAAAATCCCCAATCTGGCAACACTTGCTCTTGGCCATAGATATAGTAATAGTAGATCTATCATCTCCATATTATCATGCAAGGATTTTTGATGCCGAAAAAAAAAGCTTTGTAATCAGCCATTAAGTGGTATTGAAAAAAAGAAAAATGAATTTGAAACTGTATCTGGAGTTTTTCACCTTTAGTATATAAATTATTCATAAATTTTATTTGCTAAAATATTCGTGTGTATTCCCGTGGGTATTCATTCGGGAAAAGACGACCATATATTGGTAAAATCACCGTCTTTTCCCAAATGAGAAGGAATAACTTTTTTCTCCCCAATGATCAATCTATATATTATTACTATATCTATGCTCTGGACCGGTCGACAGTCGACAGTACTACCACAGCTCACAGATTATCATACAGATAGGACAGTGAAGCTAAAACGCGAACCGGAAATATAGTAGCACCACTAGTATTAACAGAGGGGAACTACATGTGTTATGTCTACATGAATAGCATCTTTTATCGAAAATTGTTTTTCAATTTCGCGAGTAGTTACTAGCAGGTTAGTACGGGAAGTTTTCTTTTTCTTCACTTTCTATTGTTTTTGAATTCACAAAATTATCCTCAAAACATTCACAGCTATTCTTCTATTAATTAATATAAATTAATATAACAAACAGTAATGCTGAAATAGCAGTATGGTATGAAATCTTAAATATTTAGCATTGCTTGGTGTAAATAATACAAAATGCTTTAAAATGAAAAAAATATTTCTGGTTTATGTATATTTTTGAAACGTATTTGCTTAATATTTAGTACTTGCTTCTTAAATTGCTTTCGACAATCAAATTCGTAAACAATAACAAAGTCCAAATGTAAACATCAATAAATGGTTAGTTGGTTGGATGTTGGGTTTAACGTTGCACTAATATTACGATATGAACATAGATACAATAAAATTAAGACGAGCGATTGAGTAAGTTAGGGAGCTCAAGAAATTTACAGCCGTTGACAATAGGGTCGTTGCAGTCAAATTCCGGTTACCGAAGAATATACGGGAGTGTCCTATCTGTATAATAATCTGTGCCACAGCTCAACTCAAGCTCCCCTTTCTCCCTCTTCGGCCGTGGTACTACCACTGAGCTGAATAACAACTGGCGTGCGTGCCAGTTTTTCTGCAGTCATTTGCCGTACAGAGTCAAACTTTGCACAGCAAGCAACATTTGTCGGGTCGTCTATTACTATTATACTTTTTAAAGAATTAAAATTTAAAATTGTAATATCATGTTTAGCATATGGTTGTTCCAGCAGACACAACCTTTACACAATTTTATTTTGAAATATAAAGATATCAAATGCTTTGTGCCATGCAACGCTCGGAAGACAAACCTTCCAAAAACGGCACGCGAAAACCGGTCTAGCATTTCCTCCAGTTGTTCTTCAGCTCAGTGTACTACTAAACCATAGATACAGTCGGCAGCAAAAGTATCCGAGCACTGGCAGAAATTCCTATGTAAAAAAGGTACACTTAATGCAGTTTAATAAATCCTTATCGAATCCTGTTCTTAGTTAGTCTAAGGCTGGGATTGCGGTGCCTCGTTCTTAAGTCTTATCTTAAATGTTACGAACTTTCTTAGATGGGCGTGGTTAAGAACGATCTTAACTTGGTATTGCGGTGCCTCAAGCGTAAGTCCTCCGCGTGTCCTCGTAAGAGAAAGCCAGCCAGCCAATGGGAGACGCAGAGCGAGCTATGTTGTGATTGCGCGCGCATCGAGTTACGATTCGACTTAAGATAGCTCTGAGGTTGTCGTAAGATAGTGAGACACTGCAATACGACTTGCGTTTTGTTTACATCTTAAGACAGAGTTTGTGCGTAAGATAGTGTTAAGCGAAGCACCGCAATCCCAGCCTAAGAACAAGATTCGGAATGGATTTATTTAACAAAGCAGTGTTAAGTGTGACTTTTTTACATAGGAATTTTTGCTAGTGCACGGATACTTTTGCTGCCGACTGTAGAGTAATATATTTAGTATAGATCTATAATCGCCATCACGCAAGTTCACAACACAGATTATCATACAGATAGGACAGTGAAGCTAAAACGCGAACCGGAAATATAGTAGCACCACTAGTGTTAACAGAGGGGAACTACATGTGTTATGACTACATGAATAGCATCTTTTATCGAAAATTGTTTTTCAATTTCGCGAGTAGTTACTAGCAGGTTAGTACGGGAAGTTTTCTTTTTCTTCACTTTCTATTGTTTTTGAATTCACAAAATTATCCTCAAAACATTCACAGCTATTCTTCTAAGAAATAAAAATTATTTTTTATAATGTTTAGAAATATGCTTTGTGAAACATATTAATATTCAAGTACAAATTAAAATTATAAACTGTAATTCTGAAATAGCAGTATGAAATCATTAAATATTTAACGTTGCTTGGTTTAAATAATACAAAATGCCTTAAAATGAAAAAAAAAATGTTTTTATTTTATGTATATTTTCAAAGTTTATTTTCTTAATATTTAGCACTTGTTTCTTAAAATAAATTGCTTTAGACAATCAAGTTTGTAAACAATAATAAAGTTGCCAACGAAAACGTATGTGCAGTTTTCTTTCCTTCACTTTTTCTATTACTTTTAAATTTACAAAATCATAACATTCAC
The DNA here is from genome assembly GCA_963930645.1 of Salticus scenicus. NCBI lineage: Eukaryota > Metazoa > Arthropoda > Arachnida > Araneae > Salticidae > Salticus > Salticus scenicus. The sequence continues at coordinate 234,292,270 of OZ005648.1, forward strand.
AGCTATTTTCTAAGAAATAAAACTAATTTTTATTATGTTTGAAAATAAATTTTTCCAAACACATTCGTGTTCAAGAGTACAAATTAATATAACAAACTGTAATGCTGAAATAGCAGTATGGTATGAAATCTTAAATATTTAGCATTGCTTGGTGTAAATAATACAAAATGCTTTAAAATGAAAAAAATATTTCTGGTTTATGTATATTTTTGAAATGTATTTGCTTAATATTTAGTACTTGCTTCTTAAAGTAAATGAAGCAAGTACTTCATTTCGACAATCAAATTCGTAAACAATAACAAAGTCCAAATGTAAACATCAATAAATGGTTAGTCGGTTGGATGTTGGGTTTAACGTTGCACTAATATTACGATATGAACATAGATACAATAAAATTAAGACGAGCGATTGAGTAAGCTAGGGAGCTCGAGAAATTTACAGCCGTTGACAATAGGGTCGTTGCAGTCAAATTCCGGTTACCGAAGAATATACGGGAGTGTCCTATCTGTATAATAATCTGTGGTTCACAATACCTACGCAGTTCGTCCAAAGCGATGGAATTCGTCCTGCTGATTGGTCGAGAGGATATAGCACAACAGCAAATCAACGATTTGGCTTCGGGATAATACTTTTCCATTTTCTTTCGATCGATGTTTTGTATTTTTATGGTAAATTTTATTAATGAAAGTATTTACAAATGTTTTTCGATGATATACTATACATTTTTAATATTATAGACCATTTTCATAAAGAGATTAAAATCTTTTACTGCCTATTTGTTCGTATTTATAAAGTGACAATATTCATTTTTTTTACCCCACTTTAAAACGTAGTGTTTTCTTAAAAACCGAATTTGTATGAATAAGTAATAAGATTAAAATATGTAAAAATGTATTATTATTATTATTATTTTAATTTACTATTTATTTTTCATCTGTAAAACTCAAAATTTATACTATTTTCTAAATGAAATCATATACAATAATCAAAAATTTCAGATCACTAGGTTCATGTTTGTTTCCATCTACTTGACGCTTGTTAATGATAAATGTAAAAGAGGAATTTTTTGAAGTAGAAGTAGCGATATTTTTGAAATTAAGTAAAGGACAAGCTATGAGAAAACGATGAAAGGGGGGGGGGAATTAAAGAATTGTACAATAAAACCTCATCGTTTTTAAATCAATCTGAAAGTCATAAGAAAATAGACTGCTAGAATTTAATTAGTGCAAATTGTAGATATTACAGTCATAAGACAGGGGTTCAAAATATGAGGATAAGTTGAAATTGCAAATTCTTCAAATATTGATGTATATTCATTTACACAGCATTAGACGCTCTTATTTACTTTTTTTTCTTATTTCAATTTCTATTAAAATGCAGATATATTATATCATCGTAAAACATTTGTAGATAATACAAAACATCGATTGAAAGAAAATAGAAAAGTATTATCCCGAACCCTAATCGTTGATTTGCTGTTGTGCTATATCCTCTCGTCCAATCAGCGGGACGAATTCCATCCCTTTGGATGAACTGCGTAGGTATTGTGAACTAGAGAGCCTGTATACTCAGGGAGACGACACGCGGGAGCAAATATCTCATTGGTTATGACCTGTTTTTTACCGCCTTGGGCTATTTCCAGTTTCTCGGCAATTGGAATAGCAGTGAGTTGAGAAGCAACTCAGAAACAAAAGCTTATTTCTATTATAATGAATTAAGATATCAATTTTTATTACTAGAATATTATTTAAGTGACATTAAATTTTGATTTTGACTGATTTTAATGCAGAAATTCCTGTCTAGTTTTGAGATATTAGCATGATTTTGTGGCTGATCACCATTCGCATTCGTTTTCAATATTTGAAAGTAATGTTTACGAACTTTTTCTTAAAATATTTCTACCCTAAACAGCAATTTAAATATGCTACAAGCAATAAAGTTTTACATACTGTATTTTACAACTTATTAAATGTGTTTTAATATGAAAGAAATGTGATTTTGCTGCATGAGAGCATGTTGGCGATGTTTGAGCCGTTACTGGCAATATTTATTTTCGCCAAATCGTAATTTTTAAACATCGGCCCTTTTAAAGAATATAGCGTCTATTACTAAAAGGTTTTACATTTTTAAATATATCTTTAAATTGTTTTATGGCATTTCCTTAGATTTATATTCATATTAAATAGTATTAGACATTTTTCATATTTGTCATATTTTCTGTTATTCATTTATATAAAAAAGATATTGAGGCTCATTTTTTTTTTTTTTTTTTTAATTGTTAAATTAACTTTTAATTAAAATAAGAAGTTATATAATTGTAATTATTATTAATAAAATCCCAATATCAAAAATCAAAATATATTAAAAAACTGAAATCTGAAAAAATACTTGCTTTTTGAAAAATTATTAATTTAAATTTTTACTAATATAAGTAATGAAAAGTTTAGAGGCATTGTTCAAAATACATTTTGGAACTATATCATGCAAATATTAAATCAAAAATTTATTCTACAAATAATTTAATTTTCAGTGTGTAGATGCGTTTTATTTCATTAAACAAAGTTTTAGATAGTCTCAAAGAATCAAAATTTTACTTTAGCCCAAGCAAAGAAACGTAATAATAAATAAATCTTTGTTTTATAGATTTATTTGTCAATGAGATAGTAGTACCTAATTTCAACAAATTTATTACGTTTTTTCCTCATGCTGATTCAAATTGTTTATCGTCGATTTACATGATATATTATAATAATAATTGCATATATATATATATATTATAACAAATCAGATCTACTTAACACAAATGATTATATGTTTATTTAAATATTCTTTTTTGTATTTTTATTTATCTGATCTTTTTTATTTATTTATTTAAAACCACGGACTTTTTTTTTTTAATTATTATTATTTTCTTTTAAGTACATTGTTGTAAATGTGACATCATTTTCTTCTTCTTCTTTTTTTTTTTTTTTTTTTTTTTTTTTTTAAATTAAACTTAAAAAAAAAAAAAAAAAAAAGAAAGAAAGAAAGAAAGAAAATAAATAAATAAGGAATAACTTAAAAAAAAAAAAAAAAGATAGATTCAAGCAGCAATGACATCCGTTTTGAGCGTTAGTTTACAGAAACTGCCACTTTTATAATTATAAGGATGCGCAAAAATTAGAGTGCATTCAGACTGAAAAACCGAATTATAAACTTTTTAAATTTATTTGAAAATGTTAATATTGTTTAATTCATTGATATATTTCAGCAGTATTCCAACTTGCCAAATTCCTTGTTACATATTTGTTATCCATATTATAATTGTATTGCATATTTCAATTATCATTATTCAATTTGTTTTCTTGTTTCAAGGTTAATTCTATCACTCCAGTCACAAAACAAAAGGCTGTCAGAATACCATCCCCCCACCACTATTTCTTTTCGTGGGGGGGGGGGAGTATTATGATATAAATTGGAAATAAAATTATTTTCTTATAATAAGCTATTTTCATGCGTAAAAAAATGTTTTTAAAATATTTAAATTAATGTTGATAATTCATTAAACGCAACATAAAAAAAAAAGAAGAAGAAGAAGAGAGAAAGAGAGATGAGTAGGGGGGGGGGGGGGGAGAGAGGCATACATTTGTTTTAAGAGTAAAAAACACAGACTGAAAACGAAATTTTCTTAGTACATGCTATTTTTTACAAACATTTTTTAATATCGTTAAAAATATTTTTTATTTTTTTACTTTAAAGAAACTTTAGAAAAACTTTAAAGATTTTTTTCTAATTATCAAATGCATTATTATTATTATTATTATTATTAGTTTTATCTTATGAACAAAAATGTCGTAATAAAAATATAATTATAGTTAATATGATTCAACTATAAATGTTTTTATCTTTTTCATTTATTATTATTTTATTATTTTTAAAGAAAGAAAAAAAGAGGGAGAGGTCAAATAATTAATACCACGTTTTTACAACAGACAAATAAATATGAATACTTTTTAATAATAATACTTTTTTTTTTTTTTTTTTTGGTAAAAAAAAATTCGTTTTATTTATTTTTTTTTTTCTTATTGATAAGACGGAATTTTAATTACATTAGAAGTAAATTAAATATACAATTATGGAGCTAGTTTTCATTCAAAGATGAAACGAGGAGGCGGAAAAACGCCACCGTCGCCAAAGTGGCAATAACTTTCGACATTCTGTAAACATAACAACCCCATTCAGTTTTTGCGCTCTCTTCATCTGGTAAAAAAAATTGCGGCGACGCATGCGTATTAGTAAGTTTACTTCTGCTTGTCGTCTCCCTCAATATACAGGCTCCCTATTGTGAACCACTGAGCTTTGAAGAACAACTGGAGCAAATGCTTCCAATACTTTTACACAGTGTTCGTGCGTGCCAGTTTTTCTGCAATCGTTCGCCTGCCTTGCATGGCAAGCGACATTTGTCGGGTCGTCTATTACTATTATAAGCTTTAGGCTGGGATTGCGGTGCCTCGCTCAGCACTATCTTACGCACAAACTCTGTCTTAAGATGTAAACAAAACGCAAGTCGTATTGCAGTGGCTCACTATCTTACGACGACCTCAGAGCTATCTTAAGTCGAATCGTAACTGGATGCGCGCGCAATCACAACATAGCTCGCTCTGCGTCTCCCATTGGCTAGCTGGCTTTCTCTTACGAGGACTCGCGGAGGACTTACGCTTGAGACACCACAATACCAAGTTAAGATCGTTCTTAACCACGCTCATGTACGAAAGTTCGTAAGATTTAAGATCAGACTTAAGAACGAGGCACCGCAATCCCAGCCTTAAAGAATTAAAATTTAAAATTGTAATGTCATGTTTAGCATATGGTTGTTCGAACAGACAACCTTAACACAATTTTACTTTGAAATATAAATATATCAAATGCTTTTTGCCATGCAACGCTCGGAAGACAAACCTTCAAAAAACGGCACGCGAAAACCGGTCTAGCATTTCCTCCAGTTGTTCTTCAGCTCAGTGTTGTGAACTTGCCCCCATCACGGATTAAGACTATCTATAGGATCAAAAACAAGATAGGGAAGCCAGCGCGGAAACCGGAGCTTTCTATTCACATTTCTATTTCCACATTGATTCAGACGAGTGAAGGAAAACGATCCGATCGCCGCCTGGTGTAGTATCTTTGAAACTTATCGGAAGACAGTGAAAGCCCGCCTCTTCGGCTTCTGTCATCATCCGATTTCCGAGAACGACCAATGAACTGCTACAAATTTAAACAAACGCGCTGATTGGTAAATTGTCAAGATCTGTTCGCCCTCTATCTGTAAGGTGAAAATTACTACTTTTCCGTAGCATTCGTAATAGAGCATTTCCTCGTGACGTCTGGTGGTTGGCAAAAAAGCGCGCTTGACTTTCCCGCGCCCCGCCCACCATTGATTTTCCGTTGGTAATCCGCCATCGCTATGCTTTTCCCAAGCCTTTTTGCCAACCACTCATAAAAGTTGAGATGTTTGTTTACAAACAAGGAACTGCCCTATACATTCTAAACTCTTAATCCGTGATCCCCATGTTATCGAGCAAAATTTTTGATGTCGAAAAAAAGTTCTAAAATTAGCCATTAAGTGGTGTTGAAAAGAAGAAAAATGAATTTGAAAATGTATCTGGAGTTTTTCATTCACCTTGAGTGAATAAATTATTCATAAATTTTATTTACTAAATTCGAAGAAAGACAGCCATTAGGATTAGAGTGTTTTCTCCCGAAAAAAAGGCATCACTTTTCCCTCTTCCATGATCAATCTATGGCTGGGATTGCGGTGCCTCGTTCTTAAGTCTTATCTTAAAAAGTCTTATTACTATATCTTCGTACTGAACGCTTTGGTCCTGGATCAATCGACCGGTCGTCGATCAGGGTGCTTTTACTACTGAACTTTGCTAACGGTTTAATATTTGCGATTGTTTACAAGGTTATGATCGCAACGTTTCATAATGAATGGTCCTAATGATTGTATTAAAAAGAGTTGGCGGCAACACTTCTCAAAATATAAAATAATACATCGTTTTTGTCATCATGACAAACAAAAGTTTTATCAGTAAGTAAATATATTAATAATAACAAACTTTAGTTTTATGCAAAAAAATAAATAAATAGTAATAATAACATTTTCAAATGATTAACTTATTGCTTTCCTTTTATATTACTAGATGATATTCATTTTTATGTAACAAACCTGATTTTAAGCTTCAACTGCTTTTGGATGGACCTTTAAAAACATGTGATGACTTATTATATATTTATATGTGTGTGTAAAGTAAAGATCACTTAAATTTTTGTTTATAAAATTTTTTAATATTTCCGTTGATTATTATTTTTAAAATTGAGATGTTAATTTCACCTGTATCAGAAAAAGTAAAATATATGATATACTAAAAGTAAAGGATTTTTCTTCAAATTCTTATCGTTATAAATCGTTATTCTTTAACAAGGTGAAATTTAAATAAGTGTATAACGTGTAATATGTTTAAACAAATTGCAAAACTTTCAGTAAATTATTGTCAAATGTTTGAAGTACAAGTACGTTTTACAAAAACAGTGTCTATTTTACTAAATTATGAATAAAATCATGATTTTTAAAAATAAAGTAATTGTTTTTAAAAATCAGATTTGTAAGATGGTAACAACACACACACACACACACACAAAAAAAAAAAAAAAAAAAAGGAAATGAATATTTATTTTCTGTGTTAACTGAGGAAATTGTGAGAAAGGATAAGAGAAACTAAAAATTCTTGATCCCCACTTAATATATATATATATATAAATTTTTTCTCTACTGCAATCTATCAGCTTTCCAGAAATTTTTATCGTGACAATGATAATTTCTTCTGCTCATAGATTATATATATGGGTCATTCCATACCAAATCAACCAAAAAATTTCAATTTTCAACCTGACCACCTCAGATTTCTTTGAAACTGCAGGAATCATTCTCCTTGAGGATATAAATGAGAATATATTTTTAGAAAATTTTTATCTCTTTCGATTTTTTTTAAATTAATTTTTTAAATTTCAAAAAATCAGCATTTTTTAGCTTGTGTAAGGATTTTCATTCTCAAATTTCTCAAGTTCTATAAGGGATAGAGAAGTTTATGACCCCTCATTTTAAAGAGTATTTTCCAAGGTTTAATTTGATATGCAACATCATTATGTTGGGTAAAAAATTTAAAAATTATTAAATTTTAAAAATTTCAAAGATAGTGTTTTTTTTAAAATTTGAAAAAAATATATGTTTTTGGTTATACTAAAAGCTATATAACCTGAAACTTTTAGAGTGGGATCTCTATGGGAGCAGAAGTTATTACAAAAAACTTAGTTATTCTACATGTTAAATTGTATTATAATTACAGTTGAATCTCGAAAATCTGGATTTAGCAGGACCACGGCGATTCCAAATTTTAGAGATTTATTGAAAACTAATTTTTTGTGATATTATAATAACATACAAACTGCAATTTTATGTTAATGAAAATAAACAACAAATCAAATGGGTTAATTAAAATATAAATATAATAAAAGACTTATGTTAAATTAAAACAGATATATTACACTAAAATATAATAAACAACTGATAATGCCTCCTAAATAACTGCTAATAAACTAAGGAAACAATTTTTTTTTAACATTTCAGTAATTATTTTTCACTATGATTTTATTTATTTATTTTATTTTATTTTATTTTTTGTCCATTTTATAACCTACCTTTTTTTTTGTAAAAAAATAAAATCTTTAATTCACAATCAAACAATATAAAAATATGTCAGATTATGTTCAAATTTATGTATTCAGTGTTCAATTAAATGAATTTTAAACTGCATTGCACAAGAAATATGGAAATAAGATACAGCTAAGTCTTATTTTAAAATTAAAATTGAAAAATCGTCTGGATTTTAGAGATATTTGGATTTTGGATGTCCAGATTTTCGAGGTTCAATTGTACCATATAATATGCTTACTTGATAAAAGACATTATTTTGAAAGTTTATATTTGTGACTAGTAAAATAGTAAAAAAAAAGTTTTCTTCAGGAAAATTTCTAAGATCATTAAAAATTTGATTATTTGATTTCTTTTTTAAATGTGTGGGTAATTCTACAAGTTTCAAATTTTTAAGATTATAATCATTAGTGATGGTTTTGAAACTTACGCAGTTTTTTAAACACAGATTACAAAATGATTACAATATAAGGTTATAAATTTATATCAGAAGCCATTCAGATAATAAATTACTACACTTACAAATTAATGACAGCATAAATCATAAGTAAGTAAATAATAATCAATTCATTTGCTAATTAGAGATGTTCTGGTTCAAAATTGTCTTTATTTAAAGATTGTTTTATTTATGTTGTTGCTGGCATATGATTCATCTGCATCTCTACTGTAGTTTAATTTTTTATATCTCTTCTGAGATCTCAATGTAGAAAAAGTTAGTTGTGATTTTGGGTTCATACCAGGGTTCCAACTCAATTTCAAAAATAAAATTCCCTGACTTTTCCAGGTCTGTTTTTAGAAAATTCAAGTCATGAAATTTGGTTTGCAACATAAAAAGTAAGCTCACAGCGTAAAACATAAAACAGCTTGCGACATAAAAGACAGCATAGTCATGGGACCCGCAACATACACTGAATGCTCAAAAAGCATTTTCCAGGTTTATATCATCATTTTTCCAGCTTTTTAGACAATATTTGTGATTTTTCCCTGACATTTCCTTGCCTTTTTTCAATAATTTCAAATTCCCTGACTTTTCCAGATTCTCCCTGACCCATGGGAACCCTACCATACTCTTTTAAGTAGAAGTAAAATAAGGATTTTTTTTTTTTTTAAATCAAACATTTTTGGCATATTTATTTTAAACAATGAGTACCCTCTTCAGATAAAAAAATTTAATCAATTTTATTTAGTTTTTACTTTTGTGATGTAAGAAATTTTATTTCTTCTTACAACCTGACTTTAAATTAGTATGATTTTTATGATTAAATCTATGATTAAATTTGTATCATCATTAAGACTTTGTGTAAAGATGAGTAAACCTAGCACATCAAAATATTTTTCTATATATTGCTATAACCCATTCAAGAAAGGTGGCCATGATTATTATAAAAAAAGTTTGCGATTTGTAATAATTAAAAAATTTATATTTATATCTGTTTTCATTTATAATAAATGAAAACGTTTTGAGATATAGTCCAAATTTCTATAAACATGTACTGGATGTTGTAAAGCTATATTAAAGCTTCCAGTAATTTTAACTGATCAATGTATTTATATGTACCTTTGTTTCTTTATTATCATTTCTAATCGCAGTAAGAACCTACTCTGAAACATTCCAGCCATAAAACTCACAGTAATTAAAAAAAAAAAAAAAAAAAAAATTTTTTTTTTTTTTAATAATCTAACAAAATTTTATATATAAAAAAAATGGTTGTTTAATTGTATATTAGCATGCAATACTGTATGTGTGAATTTTAATTAACAGGTATTTTATAAAGTAAGCATATTATATGATAATTGAAATACAATTTACCATGTAGAGTAGCTAGGTTTTTTTGTCATAACTCCTGATCCCATTGAGATCCCACTCTAAAAGTTTCAGGTTATATAGCTTTTAGTATAACCAAAAACATATATTTTTTTCACATTTTTTAAAAAACACTATATTTTTTAAAATTTCAAATTTTTTAAAATTTTTACCCAACATAATGATGTTGCATATCAAATTAAACCTTGTGAAATACTCTTTAAAATGAGGGGTCATAAACTTCGCTATCCCTTATAGAACTTGAGAAATTTGAGATTAAAAACGCTTTTATACAAGCTAAACTACTATGTTGTGGCCACCACAAGACTTTCTTCTATATTTTCCTATATACATATTCAATCAGTAACAATATTTAAAAAAAAAAAAAAAACGATTTTTTTCTAAGTTTTTTTTTTTGTTAAAAGTAATACATATTCAACCAGTAACAATATTTAAAAAAAAAAAAATACGATTTTTTTTTTCTAAGTTTTTTTTTTTTTCTGTTAAAAGTAAAAAAAATCAATAACTTTGTTTTAAATTATCACAGATTTATAGTTCAACCATTCGTTTTAAAGGTATTGACGAGATCTTTCGAAAGATACCCATCTTGAAAATTTACCCCCCCCCCCCCCCCCAGGGGGGGAAGCGATGCCCCCACATGCACAGAAATTTTTTCCTAGTTAAGTATTACTATTATCAATAACTCATATTAATTATACAATCACAAGTTAAAAATAACTCTCATTATGTACATTTATACGAAATTTTGTCCTATAGTGCCATGTTAAAAATTTAGAAAAAAATGCGATCACAGCGCCACCTGTTGAGCTATTGATCCCCAAATGTAATCAGCAGCACTTTATGTCGGGGACCAACTAAATACCAAGTTTGGTTAAATTTCGTTAAAAAAAAAAAAAAAAAAAAAATTACGTTTTTTTTTCGATAGATCTGTGATAATTTAAAACAAAATTATTGATTTTTTTACTTTTAACGAAAAAAAAGTAATTTTTTTTTTTTTTTTTTTTTTAATATTGAGAATAATATATATATATATATGTATATTTTTGGATATTTAGTGTTATACTTCTTCCCTAATATGGAAATCATCTGCATTGTCATTGAAGATAATTTTTTTTAAATAATAATTTTAATAAATTATTTTTACTGAGTGAATTTGTATAGAAAAATATAAAAGAAAGTTATGTGGTGGCCGCAACATACTAGTTACTTTCATTACCCTACTACCAGGGTTGGCAAGTTTTTGATGCATAACAGTTTTTGACGGTTTAAACCACAGTTGAAACTGTCACGTCAAAAAACCTGTGTCAGTAACCTTATGTCAAAAACCTCCAATATTATACTTTTTGGTATACTTTAAACAATTAAAAAGTCATATTTATAATAGAAAAGTAAAAAATTGTAGTCTTAAAAAAGTGCTTAGTTTATTAAAACCCGAATAAGCTACTATGTCAGAAACGCCAAAGAAAAATATTTGAAATGCATACAGCTGTTTCGGTAGCCTTAAGCGTACCGTCTTCAGTGCAAAAAGAATTCTTTTTGCACTGAAGACGGTACGCTTAAGGCTACCGAAATAGCTGTACACATTTCAAATATTTTTGCACTGAAGACGGTATGCTTAAGGCTACCGAAACAGCTGTATGCATTTCAAATATTTTTCTTTGGCATTTCTGACGTAGTAGCTTATTTGGGTTTTAATATTCCAACGCCAAGTCTCCTGTTATTATTTGCTTAGTTTATATATCTCCCAAGGTTAAAATTTTAGAACAGTATTATGTGTTTCTTATGAATGCCAATGACTTCCATTTAAGTACAAAAAATTTATATTCATTACCTTTACAAAATACAAAAATTTGTATATTCTAAGGCGAACTACTTACCTATTTCATTTTAAGTTGTCAGAAATTTTACAAAGTCTTATTTTTAAAAACAAAGTTCTAGTAAATGCATATTGATTGATAATTAAAAGGTACTGAAAGTAATTTATCCCAATGAATGAAATTACTGTGCTATTGAATAATAAATAATGTCTTTTTATTTTGGGTTATAATCAATAATATGTTTTAATGTTGCATGATTAAAAATTTTTAAGGTATTGCATGACTAGTTAAACTAAATTTTTAATATGAATTATACAACGCAGTTTTAAACTAAATTGCCAAAACTAAATTCAAAACTGGTGTACAATCAATATATAGATTTTAAAACTTCTTTACACACCATAAATTTTAAGCAAGCACAACCGGTTTCGAAAGGACGTAGCCTTTTTTCATCATGTGCAAAAAAAAAAAAAAAAAACACGTGGTACTGCCTTGGAGGCAAAAGCAAGACTGAAAGCCTTTTCGGTGTGTAATAAATGTAAAAATTTATGGTGTGTAAAGAAGTTTTAAAATCTATATATTTAAACTAAATATTTTTAATTAAGGAAATGATGGACAGAATAACTTTTTTGTAAATTACAATATTAAAAGTATGAAAATTTACATTTATATGCAGTGAATTGCAATAATATTAAATACATTAAAATTTCTCAAACTGTCTTTCCTTAAAAAAAAAAAAATTAAAAAAATCAAAAATTAAATTTTTCTTTACTTAATAAAAATGTTCTGTGCTAACTAATTTTTTAATTTTGTACCTCGATTTTACGTTATTATAGTTTAATAACATATTCTAAAATATCTGGATATTATTTTATTAATTTTTTGGTAGGTTAATTAAAAAACGAAGAAAAAAGTTTGAATTGTAATTTTAATTAAAATTTCAGCATTCTACTTAATTAAAAAAAAAAAAAAAAAAATTTATCACTGAATGCACAAATACATAGTAAACCTAATATTTTATTTTAGTATATATTTTTAAACCATAATAATGTTAAAGTGAAAGGGATATTAAAATAATTTGCAGAAAAATTTAAAATTTTTTCAAAAAAATTAAAGAATTTGATTTTTTTTTTTTTTTTAATTTAGTTAGTTTTAAAGAATTTTTAATATACTTAATTGTATTACTATAATTTTAATATGTGTATGGAAATTTTCATAGCTCTAAGACAATTTACATAAAAAGATTTATAATGTTCACACTCTCCTTAAGTGTGATTCAATACCAACTCACCTAAAAAAATAAAAATTGGTTGCATGACCGACTCAGATTTTCTTTAAATTTGTTACACAGATTGATGATATAGAGCCATGAAAAAGTCCAAATTTTTAGCTACCTGCTCCACTTATTTATAGATATACAGGTCCTCGAAGTTTGTCTGCCCTCTCAAAATACCAAGAAATTGATGGTATTTATTTTTTTTTTCTTAAAAATAGTGCTTATGTAATATGAAAGTGTTAAATATCTCTGGAAACTAGTTATTCCAGGCATTCAGAAAAAAAATACTACAATGTTTATAATGAAAATTATTAAGGTACAGAACTCTTAGAAGTTGCAACCACAAAAATTTGATTTTCCCGATTTTGTTAAAATTGAGACATCAATTCCAAAAAAAAAAAGGAAAATAAAACCGAAGGTGTACTCACTTTCTGGTAGAGTACAGGTGTTCACCATAAATTGCTACACAATAAATTACTTGGGTTTCTCACTCCTTCTTGGAAGTATTTAAGCTTAAAGACAAACCATAGGGCAAAAACATGCAATTTTGTCCACCTTGGCAGCCATTTTTCTCATGAAGGGAGAGCAGTAGAAACTTTTTTATTATTTTTAAATAAACTACTGATGTGTTAACTGTTCACAGGGAAAGAGTTTACTTTTGGTTATTATTTGCATAAAGAGATATCTTGCTGATAGTATATGCATGTTTTTCTCTAATACCATATGCTTGTGTTTCCCCTCTCACAGACCTAACATTAATAATAAAAGATGTAAAGAATGAAAACTTATTGAATATTACATAAATATCGATTTATTACATGTATTAGACTTTATTTACCCTCTGAACATTATTTATTTACCTTTAGAAATAGTGTTATTAGGTGAATAAAACATTGAATATGGGAGTAACATTCTGATTTTATGATATTCTGGTATTAAAACAAAACTAACATGTTTACTCTATTTTTGTGATATCTTAAAAAATGATGTAGGAAACATTTTAATTTTTAAAAATTCAAGTTAGTATTTAGTGAAGAAATCAAATATTTATAAAACAGAAACACCTCATTTTATGTATTTTCAAAGAAGCGTACACACATTTTAAACAGGAATATCCCAATCACAGGATTGAATTATCTAAATTTGCTGATTTGCGACTAAAGTGGTGTGTATTAGCTGGTAGTGCAGGAACTCATTCAGTCTGTGTTTGTATGATTAACCAAAATGACAAGCTAATTAACCCTTTCCGCCCCGAAATTTTTTTACCTTTAAACATTACATTCTTCTGTTTTTGCAAACTGAAAGAAAAATATGGACTACAACCGACACTTGTTGATTGAAAATTATACTTTACACTTTCTTCTAATTAGCTCAATCGTTCATTTCCTGATTTTATTACATACAAATTCCAGATGCAAAAATGTAAGTGGATGTTCTGGATGTCTAACCCACACGATTGTACGGCCTGGGTTAGAAAGGGCTAAAACAATCTGTTAAACCATCTAGAAATGATTTTTTTTTTTTTGTCTCATTATGTGTGTGACATTAACAGATTAACAATGAAGCATGTATGTTAGGACTTTGTTCACAGTGTCCACTCCAAACTGTATTTGAAGAATTTTTAGATATGTCAATGGATGATTATGATGAAGAATCTGAAGTGACGTTTCGACGGTGGATAACTACAGTCCATTCAACACTCATTCAATTACTTTGTCTGCACCTGATTTTAAATCGGAACTTTTGTTGAAAATAAAGTCTTTGGCAAAACGCCATTACATCACAAAATCTCAATCAAAGTATTTAAAAACAAGAAAAGCAGAACTAAAACTAGATAAGTGAATTTTATTACTTGATTTTTCTGAAAATTTTACTTTTATAGTACAGGATGCAATACAGGGATATCACTGGGAAAACATGCAAGCTACACTCCATCCTTTTGTTCGGTCATATGATAACCTAAAAATTATTTCTATGTGTATTATCAGTGACTGTTTGACACATGATACGGTGGCAGTAGTTTCTTTTCAAAGGCTTGTAATTCTATATTTAACATTACAATATCGAGACATATAGGAAATAATTTGTTTCATTGGCGGTAGCTCAACGCAGTACAAAAACAAGAAATTTTTTTTTAATTTACGCTAACATAAAGATGATTTCAAACCAAATGCTGAGTGACTTTTTTTTTTTGTCATATCTCATGGCAAAATCCTGTGTGATGCCATTGGAGGCACAATCAAAAGGTCTGCTTACAGAACCAGCTTACAATGTCCTTACAAGAATCAGATAATTTCTCCATGTGATTTGTTTCATTATTGCACAGGTAATTTTAAAAATATTAAGTTTTTCTTTGCATCTGAAGAATATGTAGCAGAAACAAGAGTACAGTAGAGTCTCGGTAATTCGAGGTGGACGGGACCGGACGTAGCTCGAATTATTGAAAACTCGAATTATCAAAAATGACAAAATTAATAAAATAGAAATAATATAAACACAATTTTTAAATTTAAGTGTATATTTCAATTAAAAAAAAATGTACTTACATAATGCTATTACATTAATTTCTGAAGATAAGTTAATTACATCTTAAAGTAATTGTCAATTGTTTTCTGTTTAAATACATTGTTCCTTTTACGTGCGGCAATATCACGCCATCTTCTGAGCATCACATTGTCGACTGGAGTCGCTTCAGGCTGTTGTTCTACGTATCTCATAGCAGCCTCTAGCGCAGCAAGACCCTCGCTGTGACTCATACGTGGTGTGGAATCATTTGTTACGTCCTCCTCCTCACTATCATCCTGCTCTACTAAATTAATCATATCAACTATAGCTGCATCCGTAAATTCTAGTTGGTCGTCATTATTTTGCCATTCTTCCACCACAGAAATACTATCTGTGTTTTCGCACCCTGGGATTTTTTTAATAAAATTAAACAACGGCATATCATCTTCACTAATGTCCTGATTAGTATTGTTTTCTGCCCCCTCGTTCTTCAAAATTTTATTCCAAGATTTCTGAAGAGTCTCTGAGGTTATTTCATCCCATGCCCCAGCCACCCAATACACAACGTCTTTCACGGTAATTTTTTTCAAAACATCTACAATGGTTTCTTCACCTTCTATGGATTCTAGAAGAGATTGCAGCAATCTACGGCGATACTTTTTTTTTAAGCATTGTAGAATCCCTTGATCCATGGGCTGAATTAAACTAGTTACATTTGGGGGTAAAAACATGGCACGAATTCCATCGCAATTTAATTCATCTTCATTTGGATGGGAACCCGCGTTATCAAGCGTCAAGATGGCTTTACAAGGTAGATTTCTTTCTTTCAAGAATTTTTTAACTTCTGGAACAAAATCGGAGTAAAACCAGTCTTTAAATATCTTTTGCGTCATCCAAGCACTTTTTTGGCTCTTATACGTAACCGGTAGAGACGATACACAAATATGTTTAAAGGCTCTTGGCTTAGTCGATTTTCCGACAACAACAAGTTTCATCTTATGATTTCCTGAAGCATTTGATGTCGCGAGAACTGTCAATCTCTCTTTGCTCTTTTTGTGACCTGGAGCACTTTTCTCTTCACGTGACGCGAGTGTCTTAGAAGGTAACATTTTAAAATTAAGGCCAGTTTCATCGCAATTATAAAGCTGGTCATTTGTAAGTTTTTCATTTTTTACTATCTCCTGTAATTTCTTGCAGAATTTTACGACGGCTTCAGAATCAGCAGATAATTTCTCTCCACACATCTCTAGTTGCCGAATGCCGTATCTTTTTTTCCACTTGTCAAACCAGCCTACACTAGCAGTGAAATTTTGATCTCCCTCTTCAAATTCTTTTTGAAACAGCAAAGCTTTTTCTTTTAGAATGGGACCTGAAAGAGGGCATCCTTTTTGCCTTTGTTGGGTAAACCACATAAAAAGTGCCTCGCCTGTTTTTTCATAGTCAGATTTTTTCAAAGATTTTCTATCCAATGATACGTCTGAGCACTTGTTACCGGAAAACGCTTCTAATTTGCTTCTGTTTCTACGCCAATCACCAACTGTGACTTCACCTACGCCATATTCGACTGCAAGTTTTTTAAGAGTTTCCCCCTTATCCAGTCTTTTTAATGCTTCTAATTTCACTTTTAATGGAACGAATTTCCTTTTCCTTTTTGTAGAATCCATTATGGAAAAACAATTACGTTTCTGTAAACAGAATTAAAAAATCTTTCAAAAGTGACTTAAATTCCGCGAGCTAGTACCGAACTAATCGAACTGCACTATTTTTAGAATATGGAAAGATACATTTGGAGAAGTGGAAACAGGTGATTGGCTGAAATCGGATTGCACAACTTTCTCTCCAAATTGAAATAGCACGATTCCCTCCCCCCTCCTTCAAAACGCGCACCTGCAAAGAATACAAAATGCGTTTTCTTTGAGTGGAAGGATTTCTTCTCATAGCATGAGACCGGTGAAATAACAATAAAAGATAGAAGTAATTTTTTCATGTGTTGGTCTTTTTTTTTTTTTTTTTTTTTTTTTTGGGTGAGTCGAATTTAACTCGGATTTATGGGAAACTCGAACAATCGAGACTCGAATTATAGAGACTCTACTGTATTGCTTTCTGAAAGACTAACTTTCGCTGTAAGAATTGAGGGTACTAGGGATTATCATAAATTTATTTTTATTAGTAAATCTATTCTTTTAGTTTCCATTGTATCTACAAACATGTCGAATCAGATTGAAGTATCTGCAGTAGGTAAGCAACATGTCAAAAATTTAGATCAGATAAATGCTGGAATCCATACAAGCATCTGTTAGATATAATACCAATGCCATCAGCAGCAGCAGCCACAGGATGCATGTTTTTAGTACCAAATGATACTGTGAAAAAAATACAGGAACTTATGCTTGCAGTTGAATAAAATTCTGTACATATCAATTTTTAATATATTGCTTATGAAATAAATATTTATAGCTCCTTTATTTTGATTGATTTTTAAAGAAATTATTTAATACTTTATAATTACGAAGATACAACTTTCAGTGTTCAGTTTGGGAGAAATTCTATTTCTTGTTTCCATCAAATATCTAATTTTGCTATAAAATGAAGAAATTATTATTTTTTTATTATTATTATTATTATTATTATTAAATAATTTAATACATTAAATTTCTTGAATTCTTGTATAGATAGTACAGCTATTAATACATGCATTATTATTTTTCTTCTTAATCAATGTTAAGTCTATGAGAGGGGGAATACAAGCATATGGTATTAGAGAAAAACATGCATATACTATCAGCAGGATATTTTTTTTTTGCAAATAATAACCAAAAGTAAACTCTTTTCCTGTGAATAGCTAACACACCAGTAGCTTATTTAAAAAAAATAAAAAAATTTCTAGTGCTCCCCCTTCATGAGAAAAATGGCTGTCAAGATGGACAAAATTGCATGTTTTTGCCCTATGGTTTGTCTTTAAGCTTAAATATTTCCAAGAAGGAGTGAGAAACCCAAGTAATTTATTGTGTAGCAATTTATGGTGAACACCTGTACTCTACCAGAAAGTGAGTACACCTTCGGTTTTATTTTCCTTTTTTTTTTGAATTGATGTCTCAATTTTAACAAAATCGGGAAAATCAAATTTTTGTGGTTGCAACTTCTAAGAGTTCTGTACCTTAACAATTTTCATTATAAACATTGTAGTATTTTTTTTCTGAATGCCTGGAATAACTAGTTTCCAGAGATATCTAACACTTTCATATTACATAAGCACTATTTTTAAGAAAAAAAAAAAAATAAATACCATCAATTTCTTAGTATTTTGAGGGGGTGGGCAAACTTCGAGGACCTGTATATCTATAAATAAGTGGAGCAGGTAGCTAAAAATTTGGACTTTTTCATGCCTCTATATCATCAATCTGTGTACCAAATTTAAAGAAAATCCAAGTTGGTCATGCAACCCTCATTAGGTGAGTTGGTATGGAATCACTCTTAAGACTATGCATTGATGTGTTTTGTAACATAATTTTTCTTTTTCTTTGGGGGGGGGGGGGGATATATATTATATACATATATATAATCAATGTTAATACATTGCAACTTAAAAATATGCATAAAATTATTATAGTTTCCATTTTTCTCATGTGGTTTTTGACGTCAAAAAACCAGTTTATTGTATTCGGTCTGAAAATTCGATATTGAGACTTCACCTGATTTACACGTTTTAAGGTCCCCTGAGTCCAAAAAAGTGATTTTTGGTAATTGGTCAGTGTGTATGTGATGTACTATGTGGAGAATCTTCTGGCTATTATATCTCGGAAACTAATAAAGATGGAACTACAAAACTTTAGAAATGAAACGAGTCTGGTGTACAGATGAATTTTCCAAATTTTGGTGAAAATTAAAAAACCGCAAGTTTGACATCAGAAACCGGAAGTGGGACTGTAAGTCCGTATCTCAAAAACGGCTCTAACGATTTTCTTCAAATTTGCCAAAAATATATATACGCTCTATTAGATGTCCTTTTGAATGATATAGTTGGTTAGTTCAGGAAAATTGATAAATGTCCTGTATAAATAGCTCAATTTCAGTCTTTCAAGGGCATTCCTTTAAAAACGGCTGTATGGATTTTTTTCAATCTCACCCTATTAACTCACTTTTAAATATGCTTTTGTATGTAATTATTGTTTTCCTGTCAATAATTGAGTTTTGGTAAAAGTTGGTATCTCAAAAATGGCTCTAACAATTTTTTTGAAAATTGTTATATAAATCCATTTCTTATGTATCACGTAATTATTAGAGGAAAATTAACAGCTACCCTGTTTAGGTAGGTCAGAAGTTTAAGTAGATTTCAAAAATTGGTGTTTAAAGAAATAACTCTACCATTTTTTTTTCTTCTTATTTTTTACCTTGCTATGTGTAAGCTTTGTATAAATATATAAACAACATAAAAGATTGTCAATAAGAAAATTAATTTTCTAAAAGTAGAAGAAAAATAACCTTTGCAGATGACAAATTACAATCCTGAATTCATTTTTTCATTGAAAATGCCTACTGATAGCAACATTGACATTCATTTCTTTTTTTTAACACCATGTATCACATTTTAATTTTCCCATGGAAAATGACATCATGACAGAAAAAGTCATAAAAGAAACTTTTTTCAAGGTAGCAAATAGAGTACCTTTATAAACCCAACTTTTTTAGTTAATAACTTCGTTAATTAAAATGATAGAAATTTCTAAGCAGCTGAAATGTCTTCCTTGGAGTATTCTTGCAAACATTGATATCTCTCATGACGTGAAGGACACTGCCCTCTGTGAGGAGATGCATTTGCAGACAAAAGAAATTTGACACCAGCTACAGTAACTTTTTTTTTTTTTCAATATATAGAGATTTGGTAATAGTTATTAATCATGAGAAAGATGTTTCAAGTTTAATTGTAATGAAATAATAGAATAAATTTAAATATTTTAGACTTTCAAATATTACATACTGTGATAATTGTTTACACTTGTCCAATGACTTTTAGCTCCACTCATGTTATTTGCAAGATCAGTGGAAAGTGGTTTATTATTTTAAGCAGAAAATGGTTCCTTGTTTTAATTGCTTATACAAATGAAAATGTCTTTTTGCACAAATGTAATGTAAAAGATAAAAAGATTTTTCAATACTTTTTTATTTGGTAAATGATTTATTTTTCATAGAGATGCAAAAATTAGATCTTGATATGGATTCAAATTTAGATTTAAGACTGTTGTCGAGTTATACATCAACATGTAATTTAATATAGTTAATGGATATGAAATGACTTATTATTTTTTTTTTCTGTGCTAATAGAGTATGTAAAATTATGAATTAAAAATTCTTTAGCAGGCTTTAAAACTTTACACTGTGGGCCACAGGTTGACCACCCCCACACAAGTCTATCATTTACCATACTTTTAGATTATTTCTTCTGTTGCTGAGCAAAAAAAAAAAAAAAAAAAATTGGTGTGTATGTGTGAAAAAATTAAAATAAACAATGTTCACTTTCTTTTTTTAGTACAATACATTAATATTTTTATCAAATTGTTTAAATTGATGCAATTCACTTCATTTTGATTTAAAATTTCTTTTTCTATTTTTTCAGCTTAAATCAAACATGAATCCACAGTGGCCATATCCTCAATATTCCATTCCCCCTCCTACATATTCACCGCAACAATTTCAGCAGACTTCCTGGAATATTCAAGATACTAATCTGATTACCCCAACAGTTAATCCAAATGCTTTACCTCATCCATCTGTATTCACACCTGTGTCATTTCCCCTTCATGTGCCACCACCAAATATTATTTCAACAAAAGTTCCTCCACCAACATTCTGCTCCAATTTTTTAACACCGAATTATCATTCTATTCCTGTTTCTAATTCATCACAATTAACTACATCTTTTTCTTATGTGTCAATTGAACCATCACCTCCTTTGCCATCTGAACCGCCCCCTCCTTTGCCATCTGAACCACCACCTCCTTTGCCATCTGAATCACCACCTCCTTTACCTGTTGATTCACCTCCTCCTGTGGTATCTGATTCACATCTTTCTTCTCTACAAGATGAATCATCAGTATATGTTCTTATTCCACCTGAATCTTGTTATGTAGCAGATCTATCTCCAACTCCCAAGGAAAGTGAATCTTTTACATCTGCTGAATCGCAACCTCTTTGGCCGATTGATATAGCATGTGTTGTCTCAAACAATTCTATATATTGTGCACCAATTGAGAGTTCACCTGTAACTAGCTCTTTGTCTGATGAGCCAACCAAAGTTTTATCTTCTATGTCATTAGCCCTTACATCAACTCAGTCATCATCTTTACAAATGCAATCATCACAGTCATCTAGTAAAGTTGAATCTTTTCTTCCAGTTGAATTATCTACAAAATCAATTATTTCTGCTACCTATTTATCTAATTCAGTATGTACTGCATCAAATTCACATATAGTTTCTGAAACTGTTTCATCAGAATCTACAGTTGGGTCAAGTAGTCCTACACAAATTGAAATGTTGCCTTTTACATCAACTACTTGTTCCCCTGTTGAATTAAATAAATTTTCATCTCCTGTGCCAACAAAGTCAATAACTTCTACAATAGTGGAGTCTCCTACTTTACCAATGGAATCCTTATCTACTATGTCATCTAGGTTGCTATGTATACAGGAAGAATCCTCTATTGTTAAAAAATCTGTTGCAGCAGCTATTTCTTCTCCCATTTTATCAGCCGATGCATCGCCTGTCAATATTGTTCAGTCAATATTGTCATCTCAATCAAATCATTCAGTACCCGCTGCACCAAGTTTGCTAGTGGTTTCTGAATCTACTGCTTCAGCATCGTATGATAACTCAAATCATTCTTCACTTTCTAAACCATCTGAAATTTTACCTCCTAAATCTTCTAGAAAATCAGATGGATTTTTATCCTCTGGGTCAACAGAGACATTAACTTCTATACCAATTGAATCGTCTGCCATACCAATTGAATCTCTGTCTGATATATCATTAAATAAATTGTTATCTAAGCAAGATGAAGTTTCTGTCCTTGTTGAATCTTCAGTTGCACCAGTTTTATCTGCTTCTTCTATAACAGCTAATTCATCTCCAGTTTTAAGTCAATCGTTATTGTCATCTACATTAAATACACCAGTATCTGTTACATCGGGTCTACCTATGATCTGTGAATCTGTTTCTTCTCCATTTTTTCTTTCTCCAAACAGTATTTCATCTTTTATTCCAGTTGAAACATTGTCTTCCCCATTTCCTACTTCTTCATCTGCTAAATCAGTTGAATTTCCACTTAATGTGCCAGTGAAGTCTGTAACTGAATCTTCATCTTTACCACGTGAATCACTTCATATTTTGCCCAGGTTTCCTCAGCAAGATGAATCAACTGTAGCTGTTGCATCATTAAGTGCATCACTTGTTTCTGCTACTTATGTACCAGTTGATTCAAAACCTATCGAAATTCATTCAGACATGGCCTCTCTGTTAAATAGTCCGATGTCTTCTGTACCAAGTTCATTTGTTGTTTCCGAACCTGTATTGTCAATATCTTCTGCTGGTTCAAGTAATTCGCTACCTCCTGTAAGAATTAAAACAGAAACTTTCTCTACTGTTCCTTCATCTGTTGAATTGTTGAAATCTTCACCCACATTGTCAACTGAATCCTCATTGTCAATTCCAGAGCTTTCTACCACGAGCATTAGTTTATTGCCTGAACAAAGCAAATCTTCTGCACCAGTTGTTTCTAGTACTTGTACATCAACTAATTCAATATCAGTTTCAATGCAATCAACATTGTCACCTACATTTAATAGACTATCATTAACTTCAAGTTCACTTACGGCTTCTAAATCTGCATCGACACCAAAGAATCAAATACCTCCAGGACCTTATCTGTGTTTACCTCTGATATATTCTCCTCAGTCTGCATCTACTCAGCAGAGAACTTTGTATACTCTTAAAATTCAACCCAATGGTATGCATATCCTTCAAACTACAAAAATTGAAAACCATTCAACTTTTAATCCATCTACTACATCTGCTGGTGAAGGAAGTACTGTATCCAATGATGATAAAGATGCTGAACAGCCTACTTCTGTATCAACTTCTCCTCCGTTGCTCATAAAAAATGATGAATCTGCTTTTATTCATTTTGCTGAAGCAATGGTTGCACAGCCTCCATTACTTATTGACAGAACTACATCATCCAATGGATCATTACAAGATTCTTGTCAAAGGTGTGTTATATTTTATTATATATTTGATAGCTGATTTATGTATTTAAATTTAACCTTTTTGTATTAATTTACATTTTATTTTGCTATTTTATACCTGTTGTTTCCTTTTCAGTTAATTATTTGATGGTTTCAAGGCAGTTTTACAACTAGGCACTGCCTACGGGTAGAGGTCAAGATTTACAATTTTTATAAGTGGCCACTGAACATGATTAACTCAGTGGCCACTCGTGAGTCCATGTTATACATGGTATTCACACACAGAATTAAAAAATATATATGTATATACAGATAAAGGCATAAAACACAGATGATATGGTCAGAAAATTAAGAAATAGTGACCTTCATTGCATTATTTTAATAATAAAAAAAATTATGCACTTCCACCGATTAAAAAAAAAAAAAAAAAAAACCTTTAAATATTGTTTGAAAATAAATATTTTTTCAATATTTGAAATTAAAGGGGATGGGAGAAAGACAATCATGATTTGGCTTTTGAGAGAAGATATGACCTTGTCTGAATTTTCCTTTGAGTGTTTATGATTTTATTCATATTAGTGTTTAAGAGTGAGTTCTATAAGCATATAGGGTAGTTAAAGTAGAGTAGCATATAGTGTAACTTTTAAATTCTATTAATAGCTATAGTATTAGAAAGAAGATTTTAAAGTTTTAGTATTGAGGAAAAATATATGGACTTTCATAGTTAAGTATTAATTTCATTTTGATACGGAAACCAGTAGGCTATAATGATGACACACTAACAAAATAATGTTATTTCTCATACACAATTCGTGTTTTTCAAGAATATTTACTTTGTCTTTATGAAAAAGAAATGCAAAAATTTGATTCATTAATAAATTTCGCCTAGTGTGACATCTCTATCTCCAAACAGAAAATAGATGTGGTTAGAATTAGAAGAAAATGAAATTATTTTGAGCCTGGGGGAATGGGGGAGCAAAAATCTGTTTTGGCATATTATCTGAGATTTAATTTTATTAACAGATATGCAATCGCTAAAATTAAAAATTAGCTGAAATTTTTTTGCTAACATGATTGTTTAGTTAATTGATTGAACATTGATAATGTCACTTTTAATAAATTGACTACCTAAACAGTTATAAATATATATTTATAGCTTTTATCTACATTAAACATTTTCAGGATTTTTTATTTCACAGAAAAAAATTCTTTAATATAACTGCAATAACTTATATATTCACATGTGGAAAAGGGGGGTTGGGGGGTAAAAAATAATTACACTGGTTCTCATAATTATAAGGACACCCGTTTTTCTATATTAACTGAACACTATTATTTAAACAAATATATGTTTTATTTATTTGAATTTCATTAATAGACTATATTTAAAAAGTTTTATAGTTTTTCTATCTTAAAAAACTTTAAATACGGTCAAAAAGATGATTTTTCAGGTGTTCACAATTATAAGGACAGCTCGAATCTTAGTAATTTTTTTTTTCAGTTATTCTTTAAATTAATATTTTATGGGGTCTCGTTTTAGGGTGAAACAGTCAGACATTCTCTCTGGTATATATATATATATATTTATTTATTTATTTTTTTTTTTTAATTCAGTTTCAATATCATTTCATACAGCATAGATGATATTATGAATACATTTAAACTATTTAAAATTGCTTTCCACTTGCATGCACATTTCTAATATGATATCTCAAGGTTTTTTCAACTTTTAGGCCACGGGAAAGGCAATAATACAGAAGTTTCTTTCTTCAAACTATTTCCTATTGCTTTAGAAGTAGAGCAAAAATGTAAGTCTTGTTGAAAAAAACATTATTATTAGGGATGAAACTGATACTGATTTTGCCGGATACCGGATATCCGGAGCTCTTGTGCCTGCCGGATACGGATATCCGTCGGATATCTGGCACTAGCTTTGTTTTTTGTTGTGTTGTATATTTCTTTTCTTTTTCATATTTTAAAACAAATTATAAACATGTTTTACTCACTATTTATTAATAATGCTGCATAAAAAAAATAACAATAATTATTGAAACACTAAAATTTTCTATTTGTTTGTGCAGTATTGCCATAAAGATTAAAATTTTAAGCCTCTATACTTGTGACTTGTGCTGGAAAGTATTGTCCCAAAAAATTAAGTTTCGAACAAAATTATAAAAGTATAAATTAATTTTATTTACTTAATTTTTACCAAATAGTATTAAAAAATATGAAACACACAAATCTTTCTTCTGTATTTTCCTACACAAATTTATACAGTACAAGTAATTAATTTTTTTATCCTTTATAAATGCAGGCGATTTTCATCTTGGAGAGATGAACTATATTACACTAGATGTCCAACAGAAGGGAAATTTTACCATGCAGATGACATCCTTTCCACTCTCGGGGAAAAAAATCGCAGTGCAGCAGCGCCACCTATCGACAGATATGCAGTTAATTTAATCAGCATAATGTCTCATAATGGCCTTTTCATATATCAAGTTTTGTTTGATTATACACAATTGAACTTGATAAATAGCCTTCCCTTAAACTGCAAAAATTACTGTATAAAGTGCCACCTGTTGAGCAATTGGCACCAAAAGTTGAAATAATTTATGTTAAGGTTTACCTACATATAGATAAATACACAATTCTGTTCAGTAGTTTATGATATAGCCTTCCATGATAATGCAGAAATTGATGTAAAGTAGCACTACCAGTTGAGGGATTAGCACCAAAAGTTGATTGGCATTAACGTATGTGATGCTTGTGCATTTTTTTTTAAAGTGCCAGAGTCAATGCCAGTGCTTACACCGAGGTGTTAGAAAGAGTTGTCAAGCATTGGATCACTAGTGTAGCATGTGGGAGGCCATATGTTTTCTAACAAGACTCGGCACTATTTCATACAGCCAACAACCCAAGATGGTCGAGAATTTTCACAATCATGTCACGCCGAACATTTGCCCCCCCCCCCCTCCTCCCCAGCTCTCAATCCAATGGACTACTATGTGTGGGGCGTAGTTGAGAGGGACTCCATTCGTCATTTCCACAACACTCTTGCAGCTCTCAGAGCTGCAGTGGCAAAAATTCCCAAGACTCATCTCATTACTACCTGCAGTCGTTTTTTTTTTTTTTTTTTTTTTTTTTTTTTTAAATTACATATTTAAATTCTGTATATTCTAGGATTTTTGGACGTGATAAAGGTAAATTACTAATTTTACATGTATATGTGTAGACTATATGCATTTGTTGTTCCTGGAATGCTGTAAAATTATTGCTAGAAGGTTACATGCCAGGAAAAAAAAAGTATCTAAAGGCCTTTGAACATTTAAAATGTTTGAAAAGGCCACTTGGTATTGAAATGTTTTTAAAAGAGCCGCCGGGTGCTAAAGTATATTTAAAAGGGCTGCCGGGTGGAGCACCTTGCCAAATTAGCCTAGAGTCAGCACTAGTCTGCAATTAAATGGTTCTAATTTGAGAATTTTTTGCCCTCCTTCTTTCTTTAGACTAAACTTAGAAATATCCCTCACAATGGGCACTGCACTCAAGCCTATATTTCTCATGCAGACCACTATCCTTAATATACAAATTACATCACACTACCATCTTAACAATTGACATTTATCAAGTCATTATTTTTGTATAATAGTTTTTGCTTTTAAGCAATATATAAATGCTCTATAACTTAAAACTATTTTTTCTTTCTACAGTGACCAGAACATAATGAATTTTCAAAAAAGGCAAATTATGCTGGAACATAATTACTGGTAAGCATTTTTTTTTTTTTTTTTTTTTTTTTTTACTTTTTAACATTGATTCTTATTTATTATTCTATATAAAAGTGTTATAGATATATCAATACATAATTTGCAAGAATAAAAAGTATATTACTACATGCAATGATATTTTAATTTTTCACTAAAATATATTCTACACAATTATTTAAAATACTGTTACAAAGGGTACTTTTCGGTCATTCAGTAGTTGAAATAAAAGGCTAGGGGATGAAATTTAGAAACATACTTTTTCTTCGAGAAAATAGATTAACCAACCCTTTGACTGTCGGCCATGTCGGTCCGAATCTTTTTCTGGTTTCCTAGTTAATCAACGAAGAAGGAAAATGTATTTCAAAAGCTTCTCAGAACAGAGCATTAAAGAAGTGTAGAAACATGGGCAAATTTATTTCTTCGCCAACAGACTTCAATTTGTTGACGGTTTCTAAAGTTTTATTTTGTGGGCTTGCATATTGCCCCTTCTTCTAGTTTTGTGCTGTAGAGTTTTCTCAGTAGATACAATTTGCTACTTAGATTTGTTTTTCGTGGATATCGCGTAACTTGTTCCAGGTTTCTAAGGCGGTTTGACATTGTTTAATGTGTATGATTTGGGAATCCTTAATGAGCAAGTTTATTATGGCACGTGCTTTATTGTCCTTTTTCTGCCGTACATCTGTGATAGGATTTGGCGGGTCGTCTGTTATTACATCATATAATTCATCCTTCATCAGATACATTGAAGTTTTAAATTTCCATACTGAATAATTTTCAGAATTTAATTTCTCTATCATTGGACTTTCTTTAAAAGATGCCATTGTTGATTTCCTTTTATTTATAGCGAATACTTTATTTTTGAAAGTTTGGTTTTTGCAAAAACGTTACTTTTGTTTTGTGATAAAGTAGGTTTCTTTATATTGATTCTTCAATTTTCAAAAACAAGTTTTCTAAACTTTCTTAACTCAAAAAACGTATGAATCCATTATTCTTATTTTTCATTTTCTTAATATATGATTTCAAACACTGAATATGTATGCTTTATTAAATAATATTAATATTTAATTTTAGTGTTTTATTTTCATATTAATTTTATTTTGCTTTTACTTTTGTTATCGGCGGGACAGCCGGATAATTTATAATATACTTATAGGTAAGCTCTAATATATTACTTAAGAACAATAATAACAATAATAAATTTTTTCATTCTTTAATATGACATCAGTCTCATGATCTTATGGAAATATTTTATTTCGGTAGAACAGTTTAAGCTCTTAAACAAAGGTTGAAAAGCAATTATCTATTTCAAAAACGAAAGTATTGAAAAAATATGAGCTTACCTTTTCTGAAGACTCTGGCATCCCTTATTGCTATCTTCTTAATATTTTATTTTTATATATTGATTATGTTTCTTTCTGTAAAAGACTTGACTTGAGTTAGTAAATTAATTAGTCTGATGCAAAAAATCGTGATGACACCTTTTGTAATTTTAATTTGTACTTTTAATGAAAAATAAAAGAAAAAGAGAATTAAAGAAGCAAGAGTTAGTCTCTCACATTACATAGTTAAAACACAAACTGAATAAGTATATATCCTGATGAAAAACAGGCAGATGTGAATCATGTGACAGAATTCTATAAATAGATCTTCTCCCCTCAACTGGGAGGCAATAAAAATTGGGGAGGGTTGAGCAGATTCACTTTTGTTCTTTTAAAATGAACGTTATAATAAAAACATATTTTGGAATAAAAGGAGTCTTTCGAGTATGTAGTTTTCTGTCACCTTATATGGTCTATGTATACATCAAAATGCAAACAAATTCAGAATACGCTTTTTACAATGTGAATTTGAAATTTTCAGGTGGTCTCCACTTGAAAACAAAATGGCGGAGCAACCTGATTGGCAAACTCACCCAAAATATTTATAAGTTCACTGTCCAAATTTGGTTCGATTTGGAGTATTATTTCGGAAGTTATTGTGATTTTAAATTTTCAAGTGGTAGCCTGAATTCAAGTGGCCTTACTTAACTTAAGATATATGCCACTTCATTAAATATGGCAGATAAATTTTATTAATAAACTTCATTGAGACCTTTATGTGGTCTATATTTACATCAAAATTCAAGAAAATCTGACCTTAAATACGCTTTTTTACAATGTGGATTTGAAATTTTCAAGTGGCCCCCACTTGAAAACAAAAAGTCAGAGCAATTTGGTTAACGAACTCATCCAAAATATTTATAAGATAAACCATAATAATGTTTAAACCATTTTAAACCATAATAATGTTAAAGTGAGGAGGAAAAATTAATAATAATTAACAGAAAACGGTTAAATTTTTTCAAAAAATTTAAAATTTTGAATTTTTTTTAAAATTTAGTTAGTTTTAAAAAATTTTTAATATACTTAATTGTAATTCTATAATTTGGCAGATATAATGCAAGTTTTCTGTTTTCATAGCTTTAAGACAGTTTACAAAAAAGATTTAAAACGTTCACTCTCCCTTTAAGACGATGCATTGATAAGTTTCTTCACATAATTTTTTTTTATTTTTGGAGAAAAAGAATTATGTAAATGTTTTATATATAATCAATGTTAATTTATATACATAGTACATTGCAACTTAAAAATAAGCATAAAATTATTTTATAGTTTTCATTTTTCACATACGGTTTTCGAAAATTTTTGATGATTTAAACCAGTTTCTGACAGTTTAATCGAGTTTTTGACACCTGTCATGTCAAAAATCCAACCCTGCTATGAGCACATTGAAGTAATATTTTTATCTTTATGTATAATTTATGTCATAGTGCACTTTATAATTTATTTCAATTAAAAAGTGGTTGCTTTCTTGTACTCATATGAAAAAAGTAGGTCAAGTCTCTAAAAATGTATAGAAAAATATAGGGTGTTTTTCATGATTTTTTAAAATATATAAGAATTATAAGAACATTTTGAGCCCTGTCTTTAAAAATTGAATGAAATTGTTAACGACATAATTAATCTTTTGGGTTTACTTCCTTGTGAAAAAATTGCATAGCATATATGCTTAATCATTTATGTTTTTAAAAAGATAGAGTAAATATATTTTTAAATCTGTAAATGTTATTATTTTTTTAAATATTTATTAAATAATTATTTTAAATTGAAATATTTAATTTTAAAATTGGTGTTTCATTACAGTTCTTTTGAAGATGTGAGTGAAAATAATGGTTCATGTTGTAAAGATAATTTGTTTTTGACAACAATAATTCCTAAAGATCATGACTATTCTTTGCCTCCAACAGAGCCAAAACCAAGGGATGTAATAGAAACAAAGCTAGTTTCAGAAGATGTGGAAACTGATCAAACATCAGCTGTACCACTAAAAGTTTCCTGCGAAACACAGGAAGAGTTTTCTCTTACCAATTCATTTTCAAGTAATTATAAAAATGATGAAGCTTCCAATAGTAAGGCTGAAAATTTAGATTCCAAACAGTCACCTTCTAAAATACCTATCGACCAGAATCACAAAATTGAAGTGGTTAAGCAAAATAGGGATTTTTCTGAGATAAATATTAAAGTACAGGAAATCGATAATGGTTCTGAATTAAAAGTAACGCATGAGAAAAATGATGTTGATTGCCGGCCAGAAATTGAACATAGAAAAAATGATGATGATCCTGCCCTTAAGAGTACTTTTGAGAAAAATATTAATAAGTTAAGCAATGATATAAAAGAACCCTATACAAATGTATGTATTACAGATGAACAGTGCAGAATTGAGTCTCATAAAAAAGTACACAATTTAGATAGCTGTGTAAATGAAAATTACATATCTATTTCAAATGCAGAGTTTCAGGTTAAAAAAGAATCTGTTGAAGAGTGTATATCTGCAAATAATGAAAATAATGAAATAGATGCTCATAAAAAATCTGATGAAGAAGTAAAAGACACTGATAAAGAGTTTGCTTTTAAAATATCAAAATTACAAGATAACATTGATTTAAAAAATGTAAATATTAAAGAAGAAATTGTTAATAATTCCACTAAAGAAATTAGTACTTCTGCATCATTGATTACAGAAAATTCTTCAAAAAATAACAATTCATGTATTTTTAAAAATGCTGATGATAATGTGACTGATTCTTATCAAAATTACAATATTGTGACTGAAAATATTAATTATGAACTTGATAACTTTCATACTGTTGTACACCCTAGTTCGAAGAATAACAAGGAAAATAAGGAAATAGATGATCATGTAAAATCTGATGGTGAAATAACAGATGATGATACAATGTTTGCTTGGAAAATATCAAAGATCCAAGAAAACATTAATATAAAAGAAGAAAATGGTAATAATTCTACTAAAGAAATTACTACTTCTATATCATTAACTACAGGAGATTCTTTTAATAATAAAAGTTCTGATGATAATGTAATTAGTTCTTATCAAAATTACAAAACTGTGGTTGGAAATATTAATTCTAAACTTGATAACTTTCAAACTGTATTACCACATTCTGATGTACACCCTAGTTCACAAAATAGTAATGAAAATAAGAAAATAGATTATCATGAAAAATCTGAGGGTGAAATAACAGATGATGATTCAATGTTTGCTTGGAAAATATCAAAAATACAAAAGAACATTAATATTAAAGAAGAAAGTAGTAATAATTCTAGTAAAGAAATCAGTAGTTTTATATCATCAACTACTGGAAATTCTTTTAATAAAAAGAATTCTGATGTTTTTAAAAGTGCTGATGATAATGTGATTGGTTCTTATCAAAAATACAAAATTGTGACTGGAAGTATTGATTCGGAACTTGACAACTTTCAAACTGTATTACCACATTCTGATGTACACCCTAGTCCAAATAAGAGTAATGAAAAGAAAATAGATGATCATGAAAAATCTGATGGTGAAGTAACAGATGATGATACAGTATTTAGTTGGAAAATATCAAAAATACGAGAGAATATTAAAGAAGAAAATGGTAATAATTCTAGTAAAGGAATTAGTACTTCTATATCATCAACTACAGGAAAGTCTTTTAATAACAAAATTTCTGATGTCTTTAAAAATGTTGATGACAATTCTTATCAAAATTACAAAATTGTAACTGGAAATAGTAATTCTGAACTTGATAACTTTCAAACTGTACTACCACATTCTGATGTACACCCTAGTCCAAAAAACAGTAATGAAAAGGAAATAGATGATTATGTGAAATCTGATGGTGAGGTAACAGATGATGATACAGTGTTTACTTGGAAAATATCAAAAATACGAGATAACGTTAATATTAAAGATGAAAATGACAATTGTTCTAGGAAAGAAATTAGTACTTCTATATCATTAACTGCGGGAAATTCTTTTAATAATAAAAGTTCTGATGATAATGTGATTGGTTCTTATCAAAATTACAAAACTGTGACTGGAAATATTAATTCTGAACTGGATAAGTTCCAAACTGTATTACCACATTCTGATGTACACCCTAGTTCAAAAAATAGTTATAAAAATAAGGAAATAGATGATCATGAAAAATCTGATGGGGAAGTAACAGATGATGATGATGATGATACAGAGTTTACTTGGAAAATATCAAAAATACGAGAGAATATTAAAGAAGAAAATGGTAATTATTCTAGTAAAGAAATTAGTACTTCTATATCATTAACTACAGGAAATTCTTTTAATAGTAAACGTTCTGGTGTCTTTAAAAATGCTGATGATAATGTAATTGGTTCTTATCAAAATTGCAAAATTGTGACTGAAAATATTAATTCTGAACTTGATAACTTTCAAACTGTGCCACCACACCATAACTCAAAAAATTGTAATGAAATTAAGGAAATAGATGATCATGAAAAATCTGATGGTGAAGTAAAAAATAATGATACAGTGTTTGCTTGGAAAATATCAAACATACAAGAGAACATTAATATTAAAGAAGAAAATGGCAGTAATTCTAGTAAAGGAATTAGTACTTCTATATCATCAACTACAGGAAATTCTTTTAATAACAAAATTTCTGATGCCTTTAAAAATGTTGATGACAATTCTTATCAAAATAACAAAATTGCAACTGGAAATAATAATTCTGAACTTGATAACTTTCAAGCTGTACCATCACATTCTGATGTACACTTGAATTCAAAAGATGGTTGCAACAAAACGATTAACTCTAACCAGAGTTTACCAGACTTAGATGGGCATATTAATTTAAATTATAGCAATAACAGTGAGTTCCATCAGAATCAAACATCTCCTATTAAAAATAATGTTGACGAATCACATCATAGGGTAAATTTATATAGTGAGCAACAGCATGACTATAATAAAGAAGTTAAAAAATCTGTTAAAGATAAAATGAAATTGTCTGAAAATGATTCTTATAAAAACTTTAAAATATCTTATCCACATTATAAACAGTATAAATATAACAAAAATAATGAAATTGGACCGTTGAAGTTAGATCATCATGATTTTAAACCAAAAGACGATTTCTTTGATAGAGACACTGATAATATTCAGAATGAAACAAAGCATAAAAATTCAAGCCACAGAAAAAGACAATATAGCTATACTGCTGGTAATGAAAAAGAAACTCACCATGCTCATAAAAAGAGAAAGAACATTCAGTCTTTAGAAAACCATGAGGTAAAAGACTCTAATCATTCAGTTGAAATAAATAGGGAAAAAGAATGTAGTTATTCATTTCAAAATTATAAAAGAGGTACCGTCTCATCTTCTATGCATCATAAGAGAAAAGAACATATTAGTTCATCTGGAAGATACAGGAAAAGTGAACACCATCATTCAACTAAAAGTTCCAGTAGAAGCAAAAAATCATCCTTTCCTCATTTATCTAATTCTCCTAGAAAACAACGAAGTGATTCTAGAAAGCATAGTTCCCATTTAAAGTAAGTGACGAATTTTATTATCCAATTGTTGTTGTAAAATAAATAAGAACAATTAACAGAAAAATGATATTTTCTCTTTTTTAAATGCTTTTTTCGATACTGTGTAAGTTTGTGGCCTGTGATGCAAAGATAATTATTAAAACAGAAAAAAACATTAAATGGTGATATATAAAGTACGATAAAATGAAAATATGTGTAATTTGTGTGTGTATATATGAGTACACTTATTTTGTTTAAAATTATATGTTGTTTGAAATGTATGTTTGAATATATGTTAAAATGTTTTTTAAATGTCATGTACAATTGCTGGAAGTTAGACAACAGTTTGCAACAATCATTTTCGATTTATTTTCAGGGCTACAAACTTACGTAAAAGCCTCATTTTCTTATTTTAAGATTGGAAGAGCAAGAAAATAGGCAAATTCCTTAATTATTTAAACTCAGATTTTCACCTTTCGAAATGATATAGATGTTTCATTTAACATTCTAACTGTTAGTGTCAGATATATCTTTTCACAAATTGTTATATTTTTACCATGATATAATTAAAAATTACATAATCATGCATTTTTAATGTTTTTTTTTTTTTTTTTTTTTTTTTAAGTATGAAGGTTGTATGTAATAGTAATAAGATTAAAAAAGTTGCTTTAAACTTAAAAAAGAAATTCTGCTTAAAGATCTTAGCTTTCTCTGTCTCATTAAATTACATGAAAACATGCCTTCTAAAATGTAATAATTCACAGGAGCTTTGTCACAAAAGACTAATCATAATTAAACATATGACTAATTTCTCATAACTGTATACAAACCAATATTTGTGTATTTCAGCTAATCTAAAATGGCATAGTATTTTTTTTACTCTTACAAGGAGAGGTCACAACATGGAAAAATCAAATCGGGACGAAATTGTGCAGGATTGTAGTATACTACGAGGGTAATCTATAATATTAAAACACAAAGCCTTTTCTGTAAGACCAAAATCGTACGATCTGGGCATGCGCGAGAAAATTTTGAACCAATTCGGAAAGGGAATATTTCTTTTCCTTTATGCAGTGCAATAGGAATACCGATAATAAAGCTTGAGCAGACGACATTAATACGTATTTCATATGTCTATGGCAGACGCTAATTAAAACTCAATCATAAAAATAATTCACACTATTAATTCATTGATTCATACTTCCCATTCCCAAGGAAGTATATTAAAAACAAAGCAATCCGCGAATACTTATCGGTTACATTTATCTATGATCGGTTATCATCGTATGCTTTTTTGACGAAAATTTCTTTACACAGGATGTGGCGCCATCTGTATTTTTTTCCATATCTTAAAAGAAGAAGAAAAAAAAAATCTTTTAAAATTAACAAATTGTCAGAGTTTATTGTTCTTTAAAAGTTAACTTTTATCAGTTGAAAACTTTGTTTAGAAAAGATGGAGATTGATATTTAAAATCAAAGAAGATTTTATTTTATTTATGTACACTTATTATTTTTTTTTTTACTCTCTGATACTTCATTTTGATACCATATTACTGTAAAAGTAATTAAAAAGAATAACATTAAAATATTGATAATTTATACGAGTAAAAATTTACATTCTGTAGTTTGTTATTAAAAATTTAATGAACAAATTAATTTGCTATAGTATTAAATTCATTCTTATTTATTTATTTATTTATTTTTAACAGTATACCTTTTTTTTGAAATATACTATTTTGATAGAATAAAGTGTTATAATACTATTCCAGTAAAAACAAATTTTAATTGTATTCCGATTTGCAGTTTATTTTTAGAATACAATGAATTAATATTTTGGATTATATCCAAGTGGTTTTACAAATATAGGAAGGAAAAATCATAATCAAAACTATTATTTTACACTTAAAATGCACTTATTGTCTTGACAAATTAGAATTAATGATATATATTACAAGTGAATGAAACCTTTGTCTCCCATGTATGTCTTTTATTAAAAAACTGTGACCTGTTATCATTGATAGTAAGTTAATATAATTATAATCTGGTTGTAAGTCTTTGTATTCATTCATTTTGCGTGAAAAACAACGAACAAATTTCAGAGTAAACATAAAACGAGTGCAGTTCTCTAGATTATTAGTCGATTTGGTGCAGGGTTGGCAAAAACCTGGGTTTTTCTAGAAAAACCCAGCCCACTTGGGTTTTTGCGGGTTTTTCTGGGCATTTGTGGCTTTTTCTGGGTTTTTGTTTGAATACATTTGCAGTGCAATGTTAGATATATGTTAATTAGCATATTAGTTGTAATACACCTAATTATAATAAACTACTAATTAATAATTAATATAATATTTATCTTAGAATTAAAAATTCGTTTGATTCTAATATTAAAATAGTGTTAATTAGTAAGATTAAGCTATATTTTATTTTAATGTATGCTTATTCAAAATAAATATTTTTAATAACAATAACTGATAAAATAAAAGAATTCAAATTCTTAAGTACAATACATATCATTTAAATTTTTTAGTTCCCCATCATGCTATAGATGGAGAACTTAGGTAATCGTGAAAATTTTTGACCTTGATTTTTTTTACTTTTTTACACGTTTTCATGTGTGAGGAATCCGAAAAATGACAAAATTTGTATGGTGTGTGTTAATTTGTTAGTCCATCAGACTGTTCAGGGGTGTTTGTGTTCAGGGTTTACCCCTGATTTCAGGGTTTTTACTTTAATCATCTGTATTTTCATATTTCCTATAAAGTTATTTTTTGCTTTCATTGGTTGTTCATTTGTCATCCAGGTGATATGTGAAAGAAATGGGAAAAGATTGAGGGCTTCTGGCCTAAATAGTTTGAGTATTATTTGATATTTTTGGTTTTTTCTAATTTGAGGCTTTAATTTTCAGGGTTTTTACCTGTGAGTCACAATCACCCCTGCGTGTACACAATACCTCAAGAACAAATTGTCACAGAGAAGTCAGATCAGTTTTAAAATATTACTTTCGACACTGGCAAGAACTGTTAATCATTTGCAACATTCAAATTAAAAAAATTCATAAGTTATTAAAAATTTATGCTTTTCTTAACATGGGATAATAGGGCAAAATTTTACTTAAACGTGCATTAAATGGAAAATTTTTACTGAAAAAATGTGAGACCAGTTTTAAAATATGAGTTTTGATGTCGGAATGAACATCAGGAACTAGAAACATGCTTCTTTGAAAATTTCGCAAGTTATTGGAAATTTACGAATTTCATAGCATTACAGTATCCAGTATAGGGCAAAATTTAACATAAATGTCAATTTTCAGGGATATTTTCATCGTAAAGATGTCAGACCACTTTTGAAATATTATTTAGGGTACTGGCATGAATGTCATAAAGTGTAAATTTTCCAGTTTAAAAAATTCATAAATTATTTGGAATTTACGATTTACTTAAAATAGCAGAATAGAGCAAAATTGAGCATAAATGTCCATTTTGAAGATCATAAATATATCAGACAACTTCAAAATAACATTTATGATACTTTTTGAAAATAATTGACTACAAGTATTCTAATAGGAAATTTTCGCAAGTTACTCGTAATTTAAGATTTTATCAACATAGCAAAATGGACGATATCCCATATAAATATGCATTTTGAGGATTGTTGCATTGAAAATAGTAGCATGAAAACGAAACTACGAAATTGATCCTAATAAAATAAATTAATAGATTAGAATAAGATAAATATATCAAAGTGAATGGTGGATAGCCTATTAGGTGGGGATTTCATTCTGTCAAGTGTTTAGTCAGATTCATTTCTCTTAACATGATAATCACGTTAAGAGAATGTCCTGTACTAGAAATTTATGAGAACATAATATGATTGCGAACTGAGCAGAGTCCACTTATGCCAACTAGTTTTAATTATAAAAATAAGTTGCACTACTTTATCCTTTTTTTTTTTTTAAGTTTTTTAATAGTTGAAACGGTTATAGAAGAAAATTTTATTTTATTAGATTTATAATTGTGTGGCTTCTAAAATTAAAATAAAATTATTATAAAGTTTTAAAACTAAACAATTTAATTAGTTAAATATTGATTCTGGACAACATTTATGTCCGCTGTTAAACAAAAATATTGTTCGGTTTTACAGGAAAAGGAAAATTGAACCAATTATAGAAGATAAACTTGCTTTTATTACATTTATAACTGTAGTTACTTTTTATGTTTAATACTATTTTCTAGAAAATAAAAATAAGAGTTTTTTCTTTAAAGGTAAGGTGTTCTCTATACTTTATAGATGGGATTTGTAAATTATAAATAATTTTTAACAAAAACCCACTTATTTGCAAAAACCCGGGTGGGTTTTTCTGGGCTGGCCGCAGTTTGCCAACCCTGATTTGGTGTGACAGGGAGGAATTCTATTGTGATATTAATTTACATGCTTGATGCTTTGATAAGTATTATCACAAATATTGATACTATATCATTAAGAAATATTTATTCTTTCGATAATTTATATAAATTCTGAATTTCTTTTAATTAGTCCTAGTATTCTTTTGGTCATATTTAGAGTACAAATAGGAAAACCTCGGGATTTTATTTTTAATACATTGAGTATGCTTAAATTTTGTATATTGAAATTTCATTAAATTTATCCCTCCTCCCTCCAACCAAACGATAATTGATTAAAGCAGGGGTTTTTAAACCAGTTAAGAGCAATGCGAAATATTAAAGCAAGGGTGTTTTAAACTTTATGCTGTGAAAAGATTTTAGTTGCACATCATCCGTGAAATTTTGACGGGTATTAACTAGTAACATATTAAAGCAGTAGGACCCACTATCCAGAAAATTTCTAGAAAAAAGCATTTAAAGTTTCAGTAATCTTTAAATACAAGTTATTTTGCAAGCGAGCAAGCGCCCCAGTGGTGTGATCCTAAAGCGTGTGTCTGCTAGCCAGACGACATGGATTCGAGGCTACCTCGAGAGTACTTTTTTTTCTTTCTTTAACTTTTTATGTAATCTAAACTTTTTATTTATTTTTACTTTATTTTACGATTCAATTCAAAATTTGAAAATTTTAATAAATTATTTAATTTTTTTGAGTATAAAATAACTTTTTCTATTTTTAATATTTATAACTTAAAAATACAATAAATTTCTATAACTTAAAAAATAAAGTTTAGTTTTACAAAACCCTAAATAAGAAACATAAAGAAAAACAGATAAATATTTAAATAATTAAAAAATAAGCAAGCTGTAAACAAAGTGTAAAATAGTTAGCAGGTGTTACTTAAATCTTGGTTTCAGCTTCCTGATTTTGTTTGAATGTGTATAAATTACGTAAACGTTTCTAGCTTGTTAATAATAAAGGACGGGTGGAATTTTATTTTGTGCAAGGAAGGATAAAAAAAAAAAGTTGTTATCGAAAAAGAAACGATGTTCATTAACATTTAAAATCTACATTTAAAGATAACATTTCTTTACCTGTAATAATTTAATAGCTTCGTAATCCTATACTATAATTTTTCAAGAAACTGTATTGATTGGAGAAGTAATTAATTTGGATAGTAATTATATATGCAATTAAAATGATCATTTCTCCGTATTATTATTATTATTTTAAATTTAAAAACAAAATTTAGTATTGTTTCAAGCATACTTAAAATAAAATATTTCAATAAATAATCAAAAACAGTTCTTTACTTTTACCTTATTTTACAGTTAAAATAAAACTAAAATTTATTTTTTAAGTTATAAATATTAAAAATAGAAAAAATTATTTATTTTGTATTAAAAAAAATTAAATAATATTTTATTAAAATTTTCAAATATTGAATTGAAGTATAAAATAAAGTAAATAAATGAAAAGTTTAGATTACGTAAAAAGTTAAAGTAGAAAAAAAAAAAAGTACTCTCGAGGTAGTCTCGAACCCAAGTCGTCTGGCTAGCAGACTCGCATTTTAGGATCACACGACTGGGGCGCTTGCTTGCTTGCAAAATAACTTGTATTTAAAGATTACTGAAACTTTAAATGCTTTTTTCTCAAAATTTTGTGGATAGTGGGTCCTACTGTTTTAATATGTTGTTACCCTTATAGTATACTACAATCCTGCGGAATTTCATCCCGATCTGAATTTTCCATGTCGTGACCTCTCCTTGTCAATAGTATTCATATTCACATCAAACCATGGTTTTGTTTTTACGGCAGTATTTCAAAAATAACATTTCAATGGTGAAACTTTTCAAGAGTTACCTTTGAATTCAATGTTTTTGAAGTTTTTTACTTCTCTGAATTTCATGTTAATTATTTTGTTTTAGAGTCCTGCACTGGGTCGGGTCGACTAAATTTTTTTTTTCTTGTGGGTCGGGTTGACTAGATTTTTTTTTTTTTTTTACTGTGAGTCGGGTTTAGTTTTCAATGAATCGGGTCGACTTGAAAACATCTTTTAATAAAATTTTATCTGAAAAAAGCAGAAATTTGTTTTCTCTATATACCCATTATGAATATACACTTACCCCAATTAATTATATTATAGTAAAATAAACATCCATATCCGACTAAAGCAATAAAAAAAAAAAAAAAGCAATTATAATTTAGAATATAAGCTGTTGGAAACAAGCTACTTCTCCCACAGTAACCAGATGTATGATTCATCTATTTTGATTACTCACATCCTTTTGAAATAGGGAAAAAAAAAAAAAATCCTTATTTATTAATTAATATTTTCTCACTTGCAGATGTTTTTAAGAAGTTATAGGAATGCAGATTTAGATGAGTTTAGTAGACGTGTCTGTAACATTGTATTATTTTAATTTAATATTATTGTGTGTGTGATAAGCATTAAACAATAAAACTACAAACACTAAATTTAAAAACCAAAACTAAATGCAAAACTGGTGTACAAACGATAAATAGACAATAAGACTTCTTCACACACCATAAATTCTAAGCCAGCACAACCGGTTTCGAAAGGACGTAGCCTTCCTTCATCAGGTGCAAAAAAACATGTGCTACTGCCTTGGAGGCAAAAGCAAGACTGAAAGCAGGGCAAAATCCAGAGGGGGAGGAGCAACACAAACAACCAATAGGAAGCATCATGCAGGACCAATCAGAGAGGAACACACATGCACACACAAAAACAAAAGGAGGGAGGGAAGGAATAAACAATTAATTTAATTTATATATATATATATATATATATTTATTTTTTAATATTATACTAATAATGAAGGAAATTATTTAAATAATTTCCTTCATTACGTTTATAATATAATAATAGTTATAATTAAATAAGTAAAATAATAATAATAATAATAAATTTTATTAAATTTACTTATTAGTATAATATTAAATAAATAAATAATAATTAATTAATTAAATTAATTGTTTATTCCTTCCCTCCCTCCTTTTGTTTTTGTGTGTGCATGTGTGTTCCTCTCTGATTGGTCCTGCATGATGCTTCCTATTGGTTGTTTGTGTTGCTCCTCCCCCTCTGGATATTGCCCTGCTTTCAGTCTTGCTTTTGCCTCTAAGGCAGTAGCACGTGTTTTTTGCACCTGATGAAGGAAGGCTACGTCCTTTCGAAACCGGTTGTGCTGGCTTAAAATTTATGGTGTGTGAAGAAGTCTTATTGTCTATTTACTAAACTTAAAACTCATTTTTGTACACTTGAAGTACACATAACACATAAATAGTTAAAAACTATTATTAATCCATTTTTCAGATTTTTTAAATTTTTAACTTAGTGTATTAGTAATTATATTTTTAATTCTTTTTAAAATGATTTACTAGCAGCGTGAGAATAAAAATTATTTTATAAATGAAAAATATTTTCCATGATTTTTAGATGAATTATTAATTTTCATTAAAATTTGGGTTTTGGGTGTAATGAAATCGGGTATGGATGTGGGTCGTCAAAATTCTTCAGTGTGGGTTCAGGTTCAGGTCGATTAAAATTTATTTGTCTGGGTCGGGTTTTGGGTTGATTCAAAATTCACTAGTCGGGTTCGGCTTGTGTGCAGGACTCTAGTAGAAATTTGTTATTTTGAATGTTTAATTTACCTTATAGTGTATCAAGAACTCTTTAAATATCACTTATTATATATGTATAAAAAAATATTTTTCATAATAGCCATATGATCTAGCATTAATGAGCCTCCCCTTGTCATTTACTCTGCAGTTTTCAGGGTTTCTGCAGGTTACTATTTCATGATGGCCAGGCTGGGCCACCAGCCAATATATAGATATGTTAATAAAAATTTATCAGGAGAATATAAGCTTTTATAGGCATAATTTGTGCAAAAAGACTTTATTTATTAAGGCAGAATTTACATTTTTAAAACTTTCGTAAAAAAATAAATAGATGAATTCACTTAATTTAAAATTTTTAATATTCATTTATTTTTAATTTTAGACAAACTGTGGATCAACAAGATGACAAATCACTTCAAAGTACAAAAAGCCATCACCATATTAATAGATCTCCAGATAATATGAAAAGTTTAAATCGTCAGCTGTGTAGACCTGTTGAAAGGTCTAAAAGCAGCTCTGTGCACCCAAATAGACCCCGGAAAAACTATAGAAGATCTCTAACTGAAAATGAAAAGTTAAATAGAGAGGATTCATCCAAAACTAGGGAGAGGCATCATGATAAAAGAAGATTGCGCAGGAATAGACGCAGAAGCACTACTCCTAAAGATTTGCCTTGTCTAAGTTTAAAGACTTATAAATATCTATGTTCCACACCAGCAGATGATTATTATTGCTCAAAAGAAATGGTATGTTTTTATTTTATTATATGGATCATTAATTATAAATCCTAATTCCTTTTTATGTTAGCAACTTTTGTTTATTGTGTGAATATTGGTTGTGGCTACATTAAGTTGCTATCAGATTAGGGGAAAATAAAGAAAAAATATCAAATTATATGTAGAAACAGTGTTGGCTTGATTTTGGCCCAATCAAATTTAAAAACTTGAAAAAGCCAAAACCGGTTTTTCAAAATTATTTAAAACTGTTCTTATCTAATCTTACTTTTTTTTTTTTTTTTTTTTTTTCTCTCATAAAATTTTTAACATTGTGAGAAAGTATACGGGTTATTGTCAAATTTTTATTGTCAAATTTTTATTTAAAAGTATTTTTTTAGAGGTAATTTACAAAAAGTTTATAATATTTTGATAGGTTAAATGATGTATAATAATGTAGTAAATTAAAACTCTCCACTTATACAAATAAAAGTGATTCCTGTAAAAATATATAAGTAGATAATTGAAGCAAAAAAAAACTTACACAGAGAAATAAATTTTAATGAAATACTATATTACGCACAATCTTTACTTTATGTTATTTAAAGAATAAATTTACTCCCGCAAGTACTCAAGCATAACACACGAGGAGTAGAAGTAAGGTTTACTTTAATTATTTGTATGTTTAAATGTTTTATTTTAGAAAAAAATATGACTCAAAACTTTCTAAAAGATATAAAAAGTGATTTTTAAGAGTTCATTATTGTAAAATATCATGGTTTTGTCATTGTAAACAAAATGGAAATGTTTAATCAAGCCATATAAAAATCACTTTTTCATATGGCGACACGTCATCCAATTGACGATTTATGATTTTCGGATTTAAAAACTGTTACAAATGTGTTACCTTATAGTTTTTTTTTTTTTTTTTCAAAAAATTAAATATATGCCAAAATTCTAGTTTTTAGTGGTCATTTTATGCCTTTGAAGTGAAATAAAATATGAAAAAAATGCCAGTGACGTCACTTTGCCTGTTATAAAAAAACTGACCCCTAGAAACTTTTTAAACAAAGATGATTTAATTCTATAAATTAAAAATATGATTGGGAGTCCTGTTTTTTCAAGTTTCTCTTATACTATTTCCGAATCAGATGGAGAAAATACTCCATTCGTGCAATCTGCCGATGACGTCAGCTACCGGCAGAGTACTAGCTCTGAAGCATTATTGCTTTGGCGTAGTATGCTTTGCATGCAAAAACTAAGCCAGTTTTATTTTTTTTAGAATGTGTAATATACATATTTTTTATTTATTTAGACTAGAAAAATGCTTTTTATGGTTGATATGTCCTAAATTGTTTGTATGTTTACTTTTGAATGCCGTAAATTTGATCTTGGGAGATAAATGCTTCATCGTGAAAAAAAGATATAAACACATGTGTTTACATCGAGCTGCTCTAAAAATAAATTTAAAATTGCTAATTTAAGAGTTTTATATGTAATAATTATTTAAAAATAAGGTTTAATATTACAATTTTACTTTATATATAGTTTTTAGGCTTAAAATATATGTATTCAATCATTGTTTCTAATGTACGTTTTTTGCTAGAAATGTGAACTCGTATATAAGCCGACCCCCGTACTTCAGCTTCCGAAAAATTTCCAAAAATTCTCGGCTTATACACAGAAATATACGGTATTTGCTCCTTCTCTTTCAACAATTTCTGTGCTATCAATATTCTATTTACGGCATAAATTATGTTGTATACAGTCTTCCTAATTTTGATTAAGGATGAAATGTCCCTAATTTTCATTCTCAAAGGTTGGCAGCTATGATCTTGTATTGAAGGTATAAAAAAAAAGGAAGTTTTATCAATTTGTAGTGACCGACTTCAGTGATTGGTGGGGACCCGGCCCGACTTTTTACCCAATCAGAAATGTTTTTTTTTTTTAAATTTCTTTTCTTAACATTAAAAGTTTCTGTTAGTGATTCATTAATTTTAGTGATTCATTTGAAAATACTGACCCGCTAGCTATAATATAAATTATGCATAAATTAATCTTAATAAATTTTAATTAAATTT
This sequence comes from Salticus scenicus, assembly GCA_963930645.1. NCBI lineage: Eukaryota > Metazoa > Arthropoda > Arachnida > Araneae > Salticidae > Salticus > Salticus scenicus. Next base: position 234,337,151 of record OZ005648.1, read on the forward strand.
AATGTCTTTTTTTTTTTTTTTTTTACTATATTGCCATTTGTTTCTGATAGAAATAATAAATTAATAAAATACAAAACATTTCCCTTTTGTATGTCTCCACATAAACAATGCTTTTGTAAAGGGGACGTTTGAAATAAAATATTACAATCGTATATAAACTATATTTAATCACATAATTTAATATAAAGGAATGAAAAATAAATAGTGTAGTAACTGTTGATAAGGAAGAAATATAGACGACTGAAATGAAAAAAAATACTCAGTATGAATAAAGTAAAAGAAAAAATGAAAATAAAATAAAATAATTAACTCAAAAAAAAAAAAAAAAAAAATAGAAAATAGAAAATAGAAAAAATCTGGTTGAGGTGTATCCCCTGGCTTTATCCAAGCTACTCCTTTACATTTTTTTTTTTTTTTTTCCCTTTGTCAAACTGATCCCTAAATACAAACAACTAAAATTGTAAAAAGTAACATTCATATTACGATCTGTGTAACTAGAAAAAATATATTACAAATTTTTAATGTATATCTTTGTATTTTATTTAAAAATTGTTAAATTTAAACATTAAATTGAAGCTCACAAACTCGGTGTGTATATGTTAGGTTTTAAAGAAAGTTATTGCTGCGGAGGATTCAAAAGCTATTGTTACAGATGATTCAAAAGAAGTCATTTCTACAGAAGATTCAAAAACTATTGCTACAGAGGAATTAAAAGAAGTTATTTCTACAGAAGATTCAAAAACTATTGCTACAGAGGAATTAAAAGAAGTTATTGCTACAGAGGATTCAAAAGACGTTATCGCTACAGAGGATTCAAAAGAAGTTGTTGCTACAGAGGATTCAAAAGAAGTTATTGCTACAGATACACTCAAAGCTTTACATGAAAAATTCAGACGAGAACTTGTGGAGAGAGCTGAAAGAGTTCGAGCTTCTAAACCAAAATACGAACCTCCTAGGCGAAGAACTAAGCTTCGTAAACCCAAACCTCCAAGTAAGTAATTTTGTTGAAATACAAGTTTTATATTACAATTGTAAAATGTGCATGAATTATTGATTGGAATAAAAAAAAAAAATTAATTTAAATGTAATTTCTTCTTTCTAAAAATGTATAACAATAAACTAAACTCAGTAAAAAGGTATGGGTGATTGCCAATCTAAAGGGTAGAAAACGAAGACTAATTTGAAAAAATAAAAATTTTACCAAAAAAATTTGAAAAAATTCCTTAATTCCTTTTTGACAACTATGAATCTAAATTACTTGATGAGCTATCTCGTTAGCTATTTTTTGGTTGGTAATTAATTAATTTCAAAATTAATGTGTCAACGGAGCGGACATCACTGACCACGGAGTGGACACTTATAAATATCCAAACCTGAAAGTTATTTTGCAGCTGTATCTTTTCATCCTTATTGTTTTACTTGTGTTTTAGAAAATAATCAACAAATATTTTTACTTTAATTCTTTTGAAAAATGAAAATAACAGGAAAATAATTGTTGGTTCCGCATATTCTTTCTTTCTTTTTTATTTTATGTGATTGATCTAATATGTTGAAGACACTTGTATTTCCTTGCTATTTTTCCTGTTAAAACTTCGAAGATTTCTTTAAGTTTCTTCTTTGATTTTGCGCCTTTAAAACTTTCTTTTATTGGCTTTTTTATTACCTCGCCAAAAATAATACATTTCTCAATTTCTTTTGAATTTGCTTCTGTGATAATTTTTTTTACTTTTCTCTTGGGTTTTTCAGAATCAGTAGTATTATTTTTTGACTTCACATCCTTAGATCTTTGCACATGCTTTTTGTGTTTTTCAAGCTTCCTAACCAATTTTTTGTTTTCTTCACAAAGCCTTTCACTGTTCTTTTTCGACCTTTTTCTTCCACTTTCTAGTCTGCTAGATGATGATACAGATGGTTTTGTTTTCAGAGATGGATTAATTTGAGGTAGTGTGATGTTTATAGCTGCTGAACGAGGTGTCTCAGGATGTGTATCATCTCTGAGATGTTCTTCAAAGATTATTCTGTTTCTTCAATCTCTCCCTTTGATTTCTGTTTTGGTTCTTCCATTTTTTCCTAACACTTCATTTCATTCGTTCAAACAATTTAACTACAGTATTCTTCCTTCTGTGATATATTTATCTTTCTTTAGCTTTTCCTTCTTCATGTCTTGCGGGATCATTTCTTATGCTCTTATTATACACAAAAATGTTTCACGCGACTTTTTTTTCATCCAATTTTTGCTCCAATTTTCGAAAGCTGTAAACCGAAAGAAGGTTACAATAGTTGAATCAAAAATTGTTCGAAAAACTGGTTTACACGGTGTACAGTACATGTCAAGGCACACCTATTTATCTCTGTTTTAACGGGGATGACATGGGAGAGCGAAGAGGAAAACGGTGAATGAATTCCCGCCGGCGCTGTCATTTCTCGGTACATAAAGAGCTTTCTTCTCACTGGTTTATCACAGTCTGACTTGCCAGAAAAAATTGATCGTATTCCCAATTCCTATTACACTGGGCATTGACGTGATTTGAGCCAAATTTACAATTATCTCAAAAGTTGTGTGAAAACGTGTTGTGTGTAATAGGAGCATTAGTCTGTCTCCTGCTCTCTGCATACTTTTTCTTTTTTGTTCTTTACGTTTTTCTGTAGTTTGGCTGGGAAGTTTCCTTTTCTTGTTATTTTTCTTATCTTTTTGATTTTCAACTCCACCTAATTTTCTTTTTGACTGAGTTTGAGCGAAGGTTTGTGCACATTTGTTTGTCCTGCATTGGGTTACATGCGAATTTCCATTTTTCTTGAACAGCATAATAAATTTCTGCAAAGAAAATAAATATATATTTTAAGTATTGTTTTTATATATATAAAAAAAAAAGTTATTCAATTAATAAAAATACAAAACAATTTTAGTTTTGCTGTAAAACAAAAATATTTTTATTTATTTTTTCTTCTGAAACTAAATTTAATTATATTTTTGCAATTATTTTTCTAAAGTGTTATGTCACCTTTTCTACATTTTACCTTTAAAATTAAAAAATAAAAAAAAAAAAAATAAATAAATAAAGGACATATAGTATACATCACTTTTTTGCATTACTCTGTAAACAACACTCATAAAACTGTTCTTAAAATTATATTAATACGAATTCTGTTGTTACATTTAAACCATGAAGAGAAATGCTTAAGAGTTCAGTAAAAAATAGCAAATACTGTTTTAAAGACGTTGAAATGACATTTCTAGAAAATCACGAATAAAAATATAAAAGTTAGGGGGAAAATATATTTCCATTGCACCTTAAGCAATCGGTAGGCTAACAACAAAAAATAAATAAATAAATAAATAAATAAAAGGATAAAATTTATTTATCAAATTTATTTAGATTATTTTTCAAATGTATCTATTTTTAAGATTAATTTTGAAAGTATCCACTCCGTGGAAAGAAGTGTCCACTTCGTGATCAAATGATGTCCACGGAGTGGACAGAATGTCTGATTTTGAATTTTAAGGAACAAAGCAACAACGTCAGGAACAATTTAACTTTAGTGTTGAATTAAGTCTTATAATCATTAATTGTAATAATAATTAGATAATAAACAATCCTTATAATTATTTGTATACTTCTGACCACGGAGTGGACTGATGAGATAGCCAAACAGAGGTATCACAGATGAAATCTATTTTAACAGAACGAAATAAAGCATTGAGTTCAGCACATGTAGGTAAAAACAAAGATGGCTTCCCCCTCTTTCTTCTCAGTTACACATTGGTGACAGACAGTGCCATCTACTGAACTTTATGGGAAATTAAATAGTTGTCCACGGAGTGGACACCTTTTTTTAGGGACATTTGTTATAAATTAATTAAAAAAACAAGATTCATTTTATAATTCTAAAATTTAATAAATATATTTTTAAGGATAATTATGTTCTGCTTAAATCAAAATGTAATTAAAAAACATTAATATTAAGCTTGAAAATAATGCTATATTCTGCAGACTTCCCTTGGGGACAGTCCACGGAGTGGACATTCCAGGTTTTATCGATCGAGTTCTAAGAAAAATAAATAACATTAAAAACTTTTATAATAATATTCAACTAGAGAAAATCGTAAGAAATAGCCTAGTTGTAAATTTTTTTCTGATTGAAAATATTTTCTATTTTTGAGGGCTAAGGGACATGGTTTCTACCCCTTATGTTGGCAATGACCCGTATATATTTTTAAGCTTAAATACTAAGAAACTTTGATAATTTACATCTATAATAATAAAAGAAGATGTCTGTCTGTCTGAGCATCTATACGTTCAGCCCCTACTGAACGCAGAAGTATAAAATTTGACAGGGGATAGTGAAAACAGAATTTAAAAATTTTAATTATTTGCGGAGATATTAATTAAAATATAGACCTATGTCTAATCAAAAAGCGATCTCAATCACTGAGAATTCACCGCAATTGCATAAAAATAGATATTTTAACGGAGTTAAAAGCAGAAAAAATGGAAAATAAATTAGAAATATTAGTCTGATCTTTACAAATTTGGTACCAAATGAAAGGGGAATTTTTTCCAAATCTAAGAGTGCAAGCGGCTTATCGATACATCAATTAGATTTTTTAAAATTAACTAAAGTATGAAATATAGTTGGCAACAGGCAGACGACTGTCTGTGATGAAAACGGAAATGGTTGTAATCAATTAAGATACCACGTGCTTTATACTGGGGGGAAAAATTGCAATTTTCAAACTTTTTCAAATTTTCATTTACCTTACATTTGAATGAATATTCGGCTTAGACAGCATATTATAAAGCTACTGTTCAATTTTCATGAAAAAATATGAATAAATAAAAAAATGACATATTTATTGAAAAAAGATTAAGTTTTCTTTTTCATTTTTTGAAAATTCGTAGTATTTGGTTTTAATGCCTGATAATTCGATTGTGAATATTTTGGAAAGAGTACGATTATTAGGGAGGGCTTGAGGGAGGGGGAAAAGGAGCAAAAATAAAAAGAGTTACAGCGTTTGAAATTGGTTGGTATATTTAGATTTTAAGGCAAGGTAAACCGATTGCGGATATTTTCGAGTGTAAAATTATTATTATCGACGGAAAGGAGGTTTGGGGGGGGGGGGGAGAGCGAAGAGGCAAAGATGTAGAAAAGGAACGGGAGTTTCGGAGAAAACCACGGAACACCCAAAACACATATCGTACAAGGATTTTTAACGTTATATTGCCCGAAATTATGCAAGTTTCGGAGAAAACCATGGATAAGTCGGACACAAATCTTTTTATAAAAATGTCTATATTAGCTTTGTATCTCAGCTTCTAATTAACATAATTTCATAAGTAATACATCATTTAAAAAGTTATTTGAATTACAACTGATGAGTATGTGTTGCAAATCTCTGTCGCCAGAAGGCGCTTTGATATTTTAATAATTCAATTATCTAGAATTCTACTTATAATACATCATTTGAAATATTACGGAAATTTTAAACTGATGTAAGCCGTTAAATTCCGTACGGGAGTTTCAGAGAAAACCACAGAAAAGCCAGAACACCTTTATTACAATATCTCCAATTCTAATTATGATGCAGGCTTTCGAATTCCGATACTCCGTTCACATTTTGTATTAAGGATTTTTAACACGCAAGTTTCAAAGAAAAAAAAAATGAAAAAATCAGACACAAATTTTGCTATAACAATGTTTATATTACCTTTGTATCTCAGCATCTAATTAACATAATTTCATAGGTAAAATATCATTTTAAGCCTTATAAACTGAAATTGAGGAGTACATATTGCAAATCCCTGTCGCCAAAGGGCGCTTTGTCATTTTAATAATTCAATATCTCCAATTCTGATTATCAGTAAATTACTTATAGGGAGAAGATTGGGAGACCGTAGGCCCCACCGGGTTCTGGATTTGCCACGATCAGAATTTTCAAGGTCCTTTATATGGTGAGCGAACAGGCTATTTCAAATCGTGAAACGTAAAACGGCGACTTAGTCGCCACAGAGCGAAAATTTGCTACGGTTAAAAATTTCAAATATATTTGTGGTATGAGCGTGGAAGCTGTTGTAAGTTCTAAGACGGGGATGGCGCCACCGAGCTGGACTTTGCTGAAGTCAGAATTTTGAAAGATTGTAACACGGTGAGTCAACAGGCTGTTTCAGATATTAAAACGAGAAGAGGGCGCCGCAGGCGCTACAGAGTGGTAATTTACTGCGATTAAATTTTTCAATAAAGTTATTTTGACTATATGTCAATGAGCTGTTGAAGGACCTGAAATGGGAAAAAGGCGCCACCAAGCGGGAGTTTCGCAAAGTCGAACTTTTCAAGGTTTGCGAACCAGCTAGTCGCCGAAGGCGGCTAGTTAAAAATAATTAAAAGAGATGACTTTATTTGAAGTTATGTGCTAGACCTTTTTCCTGCGATTCCAAATGTTTTCAGCCAGATATTGTAGATGTCAAAACTGTCAAAACCACTTGTCAAAACTGATCTTCCTTTGCTTTCATCAAAGTAGAGCAGGTATCGGCACTTCTGGTCTATTCCTACTATTTATTGGTTTGTTGTCGTTGCAACTGCATTTCCCCCCCCCCCCCCCCCCCCCCCCCCCCCCAAATTCTATGGTTTCTCTATTTATGGCATATGTATAATTTTTATAATTTGCTAATTTTTTAATATTTTCAAAATCTATTTATTTGTTATTTTCTCTATTTTTTTTCATAAGAGCAGTGCTAATTCTATTGTACTTGATATCTGCTTTATGTTCTTTTATGCAATTTTTAATTTTACACTTAGTCATTCTGATATAATACATGGGTGTTTGTGTTCAGGGGGTACTCCTGATTTCAGGGTTTTTAACCTAATCCATCTGTATCTTATATTTTCTGTAAAGTTATCTTTCGTTTTCTTTGATTGTTCATTTGTCATCCAGGTGATATAGGAAAATTATAAAAAGATTAAGGGCTTCTGATCTAAATTTGAGTATCATTAGCTGATAATGAATCCTGGGGTTTTATTTATTTGAGGCTGTAATTTTCAGGGTTTTTACCAGTGAGTCACAAACACCCCTAATAATATCCTATTTTATTATCCTGTGTTTTATACCTTATTTCATAAATACCTGCTGTTTCTGTGGGGTTAATTAGGTCTTTGTGTCACTACAAATATGTTGGAAAACATCGCAATTCAGTTTAATTGGTATGTTAATATTAAGTTTTGTGGCCTCATCTTTAAATATATTTGATGTACCTTTGTTATACGGGATGGCATGAGTTAATTTCTGTGTCTGTTTTTGGGCACTGTCTGTAAAATTGTTAGATATAATATAAGAAATTCATTTGAATATGTGTAACAATTACTAGATATAAGTATACCACTTAAAAAATTTCTTTCCTTTAGTCCATTCAAGTTAAACTAATATTGAAGGTAAACAATATCCAAGTCGACAAATGTGAATTGGTGACTTGGATAATATGTGGTGCAAGCAAAAGCTCATTTATTCTTTTTCTTCTTTTGTTAGGGTTTTCTGTCCTTCTTTTGTTAACTGGATGACTTTCTGTTTTATTAGGTATTTTATTTGTTGTGTGCTTTTAAAAGTATAAGTACTTACAGTAAATGCCAAAACATATAAAGAAGGAGTGGAATAATTTTCATATTTTTAACTGAGACTGACAGTGAGCTATTTGTTGTGGAGGTTGGGGGCTAGCTAAGAGCTTGGCCGTAATATGTTATTTTAAATGGTAAATACTATTGCCATTTCAGCAAGAAAAGCCTTTCTTTACAGTTTACCTCGAACAAACTATAAGTGTTATGTATTGTGATTAATATAAACAGAAAGCTTAATTTGGTCTAATTGTGACATTTTTCAGAATAACATATATGGCTCATTTAATTTTCTGTAAAATTCGGAATTTGAACTTTTTCCTTTTTTATGCAACATATTACAGTAATGTTTATTGCTTAGTTATTTTATGATTTTAATAAGTAGTATTTGTCTTGGATATATGGATTATCTCAATAATTTTTATTATTTGTTTCAAAATATTGGCCATTATTTGTAAATTTATTGTAAATTGGCATTATAATCAAATGATCTAATGCTCCTTGATACTTCTAAGAAAACAAAAATATCTGAAACTGAGTTCATTGAACCCTCATGACAATATTGATTAAATAAGATTATCATTAGCATCTAACTGAAAAGCATCCAAATGACTATTTTCTAATGATAAAATTTTATTTTATTTTACACATTTCATACCAATTCTCTCCCTCTTGCTAGAAACTGACTCAAATGATGATTCATCCTCAAGCAGTGAAAAGTCATCAAGTGAAGATGAGGATACTTCAATGGAAGAACTTGAACGCAAAAAGAGACACCCCTATAGGTTACATTTAGAATTATGGTTTAATGATCCAAAAGAGGTATGCACATTATTAAAGTGAATTTGATGTCAAATGTTTCTCTTATTCTATAATATAGAACTCTGTTGATCAAATAATATTTGTTTCAGTGAAATTTTGCTTTGAATTGCATTTTTTAGCAGGCTTTGTACTTTGTATAGCAGTGGATCATCAGTAGTTTTTAGAAGCAGTAGTTTATCATTTGGATTTTTATGTATACTTTGTATGTCATATGTCCCTGACTCCTACATGGTTGGGTCTGGGTTCAAATCCAGGAGAAGGCATGGATGTGTTGTCCCTGTTAGGGGTAGCGATGTCCGCCCATTAGATGCTTCTTCACAGACGGTCATCAATTTCAAAAATAGCTATTAGACACATAACTGTTCATAAATATGTAAAAAGAAAAAATTAACTTTTATTACTTTCAAGAAATTTTTGGATAGAAACATCTACACATTAAATGGATTAAATTCAATTAATAATTCATTTAATAAATGAATAACTTTATAAGTGAACACTGTGAAATTCTAAAATTGGCAACAGTATTTTCAGACCAAAATGATAGCGTGGCCCTTCATCAGGTGAAAAAAAAAAATGGGCACGGACACATCATCAAAACAGCAAGATTCATTTGCACCCATTAAGATATTCAAAGTGACTTCTGCATATGGGTTTAATTTGAAACATCAATTGTTAAATTTTGGAGTAGGGGTGCTATCTACAGAACAAAAGGAATAAAAGTTTAAAAGTCAATAAACACAAGGAAAAAATATTGAAAAATTGTTACATAAAAAAAAAAGTTTGGTTTCAGTGTGATAACAATGAATGTTAAAAAGATGTTGAATCTTCATTTATCTGAACCTCACCCCAAGGGGGCAGAAAATGTTCAAACCTCGAAAATTTCCCCCAAACACAGTATAAATTTCCCTCAATAATGCAAAAATCTACTCTGCTATACAAAGTCATTTGTTCTATGTAATAAATCTTTAAGAGAATAAGTATACAGTGTAACAAACATAAAAATATCACTGTTAGTTATCACTTCAAAGTAGCAAATTGTTATTTTTGATTTACATTTTTATTTTCTCTTAAAAAAATATTCAAAATTTCCCCAGTCAGTTTCAACCCCCGAACCTTGTTCGGGCGTTCGGACATATTCTGCACCCCTGCTTCACCCTAGTACAGGAATTTATTCTGGAAAATATTTTGAATGTTATAGATTTTTATTACCTTTTGTCTGTGCGTGATTTTAAGTTGAAAATGTGTAGAAAAGTTCAAAACTTTTTCTTATTGGCAAATTAACAAAGATTTAAAAGATAGTTTATGTTTATTTATGATATTATTTTATATTAGTATACTGATGAACTTAGTAAAATCATCTTCAGTTTATCTTGACTCATTCAAATTGTTGTCTATAGAAATTTACCCCTACAGTTTTTCTTCAATTATTCCTGATTATTCGCAAAAGGAACAGGATCTTAATAGGATAAAGCACACATTTTTTCTTCCTCTGCATATATGCAGGGTTGCCAACTGCTCCGATTTCTGCGGAGTTTCTCCGAAAAAATTAAAAAACTCCGCAACTCCGCGAGTTATTTTTTATGCTCCGCAAATTCAGTCATGACCACCGAGCTAAATATTTTTTATTAAATACATAAAACTGAATAGTGGCAGACACTGAAAAAAAAAAAAAAAAAAAAAAAAACTGCTCTCTTTTTTCTTTCTTTCTTTTTTTTTTTTTTTTTTTTTCCCCCCCTTGCACACATCTAGACAGAAATCGTGATCCAATTATCAACTTTTGATTTTGCATTTCCAACAGTTGCCGCATAAAACATTATTCTTTGAATTTTATTTTTTATCTATGAAAGCGCTTCAACGCTTCTTGAAAATAATAACAAAACTAACTTTTACAATCTAGTTGAAGAACAACCACACGCTTCATCGTAAATACTCATAAATAAATAGTAAAGGGAAAAAAAAAAAACATTCTAGTGCTAGGCATTGCGTAATCTAAATATTGCTGACTCAGAACGGGAACAAGTATTTGTTTACATTAGCTGAGAGTGTGCTTAATTAAAACCGCAAGCTGAAAGGGGGGGAGAAAGAAACCAGATGCTATGATTATCTTCATGGCTATGATTATGCGGTATTTTGATTTTCATTTAAACTCTATCAATGTGCTTAATGCTTAATAAGTCGCTAAAAAATAATACTTTCTAACGAAAAAAATTGTTTATTTTAATTATTTATCGATAAAAATAATGGATTCAAAGCTACTGAACTTTAAGTACGATTGACAACGCAAGGAATCTATCTAAGACCAGGAAGAGCTATCTTCTGTGGGAGACTTTCTAAAGTGTCTTAGGCCGTAATCACGCGAGTTTTGTAGAAAACAGTATAAAGTCGGACTTTAACGGAGGAATTGACCTCTGTAATAGGAAACTTTCTGAGAAAATCATGGAAAATTTCGAACTTTATCGTACCAAGTATCTACCGATGGAGAAAGAAAAAGAATATTGTCTGCGCTTTTCCTTAGGATAACTGAATATGCGATAACTTTTTTATAGTGCGTGGGTGATTCTAAGAAATTTTCATACCTGAAAATGGGACTTTCACAAAAATCATCGGATTTAAAATGGATTCGTCACAAAAATAGCACAAGAAAATTGCGTATATTATAAATCAGCCGCAAAAAATGACATTTCAGTAATCAAAAAAAAAAAAAAAAAAAAAAAAAAAGCTGATTTATGACTAAATAATTACACATTTTTAGAAAAATAACACCTATTTTAGCAATTAGTTTACGATTACGTAATTTTAAAAATTAGCTGTAAAATAATTCTGTATTTCTATAAAAAGCCACAAAATTATACTTATAATGCAAATCATGTTTGAAAAAAGCAAGAAATTCATTGATTAGCATCAAAATCCTTTTTCAGCGATTAATTGCGATTAAACATAAATTTTGTTAATTAGCGGCGAAATGATTGCGTATTTCCGTCATCGGCTACAAAAATATCGCGATTTACTGAAATCAACTGGGAAAAAAAAAAAAAACCTTTATTGGCTAGCAGCCAAATGATAGCATATAAAACGTAAATTTTTGATTATTAGTGGGTAAGCGAATCCCGTATTTGCGAAATCTACTTCAAAATTATTCCCGATTTCCGAGATTCCACTTAAAAAAAAAAATAATAAAAATAAATTGCAAATTTCACTAATTAGTGGCAAAATAGTTGAGTATTTAAGACTCAGCTTTCAGAAGAACGCATTTTACATAGATTAGTAGCTGAATAATAGCGTGTTTTGGCAATCGGCCGCATAATAATCGCGTATTTTAGGATTTACCTTTAAAGAAGAGTGGATTTTATCAATTAGAGCAAAATTATAGTATATATTAGCAATTATTTGCTATTAAACATAGATTTTGTAAATTTGTAGTGAAATAATTACAAATTTCGGCAATCGGTCGTAAAAATATCGCGAATTCTGTCAAATACGGGAATAATAGCATATTTATTTAATTAATGGTAAAAACGTAATTCTACCTCCCCCCCCTCCCTCCTCTACAAGAAACTCTCGATTTTTTATCTATATTTAGCAATAATCTTAAGGGGGGGGGGGAAAGTTTCAGAAAAGTTGATGGCTGTCAGTTTGCACTGAAATTGAATTTAATGTTGTACAATTTCAATCCTTTGCCATCCTTAATAACAATGATTATTTTATTGTAGATTCAGTTTTATTACATTTTCTAATATCTAAACTATTAAAATTGTTCATTATTTTGACTTTTGTTACTCCAAAAATTTAAGATTTTGTTTAAAAAAATCCAATTTTTCTATCTGTTTGAAGTATAGTATTGAAATTATTTTCACATCAATTGTCTTGTTCTTGTAATTAAACAAGTTTCTTTTGAATAGGCATGCACTAAATGTTTGATTATTACTGAATAATGAATATTCAGTATACCGAATAGTAACTAAAAATTCGATGTGTACCTACATTTTACCTTTTTTTTTTTTTACTTAATTCCATATGATTATTGTTAATTTATTTTTGTTAGTAGTTTCTTTCTTTTTCCTTCTTTTATAAATTTTTATAATTGCTCCTCAAAGTAGCCGAAATGCTCCTCAAAATTTCTCTGAATACTCCTCAAATTGTTTTTGAAAAGTTGGCAACCCTGTATATGCATACTTTATGGTACTCAAATATTAATTTTCTTCACAGGGAGATTTCACTCAGCTTTTTCTTAAATACAACATGATCAACTTTACTAAAAGATGGGCAAAAAAGTTGATTAACTGCTGACATTGAATCTTCGTCATACACTGCTGTGTTGTGCTTAGTAAAATGTTGTGTGAAAATCTCTCATGTGATATGACCATTGGAAAGACATGTTAGAGAAATTTTACATCTACATGATAAAACAAAACAAATGATCTAAGCAGGGTTCCCATGGGGCACAGGGAAAACCTGAAAAACCTGGAATAGTCAGAAAATTTGAAATTAATGAAAATAGTCAGGGAAAATTACAAATATTGCCCCAAAACCTGGAAAAATGATGATATAAAACTGGAAAATGCTTTTTGAGCATTCAATTTATGTCGTGAGTCACGTTACTATGTTGTCTTTTTTGTCATGATTTATATTATGTTTTATGCCGTGAGCTATTTTTATGTCACAAACCAAATGTTGTGACTGTAATTTTCTAAAAGTAGACCTGGAAAAGTCAGGGAATATTTTTGAAATTGAGTGGGAACCCTGTCTAAGATTGTCACAAAGAACTTTTATAGATGAGGTTCGAGTATCCAGTTACATTAGTTTCTCTTCACTATTCTCTTTTGTTTTTCGGACATTTTTTAGAGTAAAGTAAATTGAAAAAAGTAAGAAAAAGAGAAAAATATTCATTAAAAATAAATTAAAAAACTGCTTAAAATTTTATAATACTTCTCACTGACTGCTTTAGTTATGAAGATTTTGGCATCAAGCATCAAGTAATTTTTTGAATATTTTCTCAATTTTTCAAAGTATACAATTTAATTTAAATGGTTTTTAATAACCTCTGCTTAAAAGGCATAAATGTTTTACCAATAAGCATGCCTTATATTTCAATATATTTAATTCCCCATCATCTTATTGATATTGTGAACTTAAGTAATTGTGAAAAATTTCAACCTGGATTTAAAAAAATGTTTTCATATGTTTTGGAGTGTAAAGTACCCAAAAAATTATTAAACCGATGTGGTGCCCATCTGTTGGTGTCAGTTTGTTTATTATTGTGTTAGTAAAAGCAGAGCCTCCTTAAGTAGATGCCTAGCGAGTCGCTCGAAAACTTGACAACAGTATAAGAAGAACATAGCCAGTAGATGGCACTTGATACCGTATGTAAAGTTCTGTTTATTTCCTGCGATGCAATTGAGTTTCAAATGAGTTCTTTATGGTTTATGTTTATTAATTTAACAAATGTGAGAGTTTTTTTTATAATATGGTGTATTGCGTCGTTCCATTTTGTAAATCGGACAGTCGCCGTGAAAATATGTTTTCACGAAATACCGAGCAATGCAATTCAGCGTAATGGCTTGCAAATATTTCAAGACAAGGTATGTAAACTGCATAAATAATTAATGCGAAATTGCCAACCCTTCGGATTTTTGAATATCAATAATATTTTTCACAAAAAACATTATTTTTCTTTATTATCGTAAATTCTGTGATTAAGACGAAGATAAATTTAAAAGAAATTATGATATAAAAATTCGAAGGGTTGACACCTCTGTTAGTAAGTTAGATTTAATAAATAAAATAGTTATGCTTATTACAAAATGAAATGCAATTTTTATTTATTGATGTAGGAATACAGAAAAGTAATTTGTTCTTAGTTACTTTGAAGTAACTCTATATTGGAGTATTTTGTAGTTTTATTCACAAATTACATTAGTAACTTATGAATAAAACTATAAAATACTCCAATATAGGAACAAGATTGATTTATATTTTTTTAATACCACTGTTTTTTAAAGACTTGTGTAAATGCGTATAAAAATTTGATTATTTCAGTTAAATCGAAACAAAAGTGTTGGGAATCTTGAAAAGAAAAAACAGAACATTTTTATTTCTACTTTTGTTCTTTTTAAAAATATTAAGTTTTAAGATTCAAAACATTACTTTTATTAACCTTTTACCACACAAATGGAATATGGAATTAAAAATTCATGTAAAAATTAAATATCATGAGTACTGATTTGAAAAATTATCAGAAAAATGAAAAATATCCCCACATCCATGCACTCACATATATATACACATACACACACACATATACTGGCTAATTGCTAAAAACTACTTTGTTTGGGCTCATGAGACCTTAAAAATATAAATCAGGGGAAAACTCGATATCGAATTTTTGGACCAAACACAATACTTCCATTACCTACGGTAGTAGGGTAATGGAAGTAAAAATATTTCAAGGATGTTATTAATTTGTCCTTAAATTTGCCAATATTTATCAAATTTTTCAAATTGAAACCTAATACGAGTTTTAAAATACAATTGTGATTTTCCTGCAATTGTTTGTTTTTAAGTTATTCTGATAATAAATATGCATATAAATCAATCGCTAAAAAAAAAAAAAAAGTTTTTTGTATTCAGGGAACCTCAAAACGTGACTTTATTCAAAAACCTGAGTTGAAAATAGAACTTCAAAAAAAATACTTTGCTTACATGTTCGAAAAATTAATTTTCCTTCTTCAACAGTATTCGTCGACATAAAAAAAAGTGTAGCAAAGCACTTCCGTCAATTACATTCTACAGAAAAGAACGTTTAGCTTAATTTTGGATAGCCCTGTATGTTTTCAATAAACTATGTGCACATCAGATTGTGCATTTAAATTTAGTCTTATATGAAAAACACCTAACACAAAATGAAATACACTTTCAGCATTTTCCAAGTATATCCAAGATAGACAAACCGACGCGCACAGACCAACCGCTAAAAACATTATTTTTCGTTTCAGGAGACCTCAAAACATGTAAATATAACACAACTTTATTTCGAAAATGTCTATCAGTTTCGAAAGCATACCCTCTCGGAACTGGTGGAGCTAATAAAATCTTGAATTAAAAAAAAAAAAAAAAAAAAAAAAAAAACTTGGTGCGAGAGAAAACTTATACTCAAGAAATCCTTAATTTAAAAAATTTAAATCTTAATGGTTATTTATTTATTTTTTGCGACGGACTAGACAACAGATTGTTTTCTTCTCCAATTTTTATTACTGAATGTTAACTTATCTCGTTAATGTGCTGGTCTATTTTTCTTATAAATAATATAAAATTTTCGATTTAAGAAAAATAATTCACACCTTATAAGGTAAAAATGTAACATAAAGGACATGACCCCCCCCCCCCCCCCCCCCCCCCAAAAAAAAAAAAAAAAAAAAAAAAGACATAATTTTAATAATTTATCGTTATAAATTATTCATTTCTAAACTGAAATTCATTTAAAGTTCAGAGATTTTAATTTATATTAACGAAACTTTCATCTGATATCTAAATTTAAAAAAAAATTGAAATTTTTATTGAATAAATATATAAAAAATAATTTAATCGCGTGATAGATATGCCATGTTTTTGCTTATTTATTTTTAAATTTTGTTTTTTAATTAATAATATATATATATAAAAAAAAGGTGTTATTTATTTGATATGTTGTAATTCAATTAGTTGAAAAGCTAAAATAGGTCTTGTCCACTTTCGAAGAAAATTGAACCCTATACTTTTTTAAATATAAATATTTGAATATTTTACATAGCTGCCAACTCTCCTGAAAAATTCGGGAGAATTTTGAGGGAGAATTTTTGATTCCCGAATTTTAAGGCAATCTCCCGAACTCCCGAAAAACATTAATATCTCCCGAATTTTTCAAAATTTTTGTCACTCACTACCTAATTTTCAAATATTCTATGGAAGCTCCTGATTCCCAATCTTTCTCCATCCACAACATAAATGTCAATATTAATTTCAAATTTGCTTTATGAGATTCTACAACTTATAAAGAAATGGATTTGTTAAATATTTCTTGCTCATGTTGTTATTTTTTACCCCCCCCCCCCCACCTCCTTTATTTATCTCTTAACCAGCGATCGGCAATTAAGTGTTTTGCAGAAGTCTTTTATCTCCCAATCCATCTACAACATAAATGATAATATTCATTTTAAATTTGCTTTATTAGATTCTAGATGTAGACTTGAAAGAGTTTAATATTTCTTACTCTGTAATTATTTTTTTTTATCCCCCTCCCCTTTCCCCCACCTCTGATCAATGATCAGATAGTGATCAATGATCAATTCTAGAAACAATAAAACAATAGAAGTACTCAATATTTCTCATGTATGTAATTATTTTAGGCTTTATTACTGAACTTAATGAATTTATTTCCCCTCAATTAAATTAAGTATTTATATGTCATATATATACCAAATTTGTAAACTTGGGGAAAAAAATGAAGAATAGATTTTTCAGGTAGGAAAAATTTTCCCAAGTCTATGTATGTATGCATATATATAATTTCAGTATAGTTAGAATTTAATATAATCTAGTAGTATTTTAAATTCAGTATGTTTTATTTATTTGTCTTCTCATATTCGCAATAAGAAGAAAGCCTCTGGATACTGCAAAATTTCTCTTTTATTTGCTCCTTCTGTTTCCAACAATTACTGTTCTATTTACGGCTTACACTATGTTGTATACAAAATCTCCCTAATTTTGATTCTTAAAGGTTGGAATCTCCCTAATTTTGATTCTCAAAGGTTGGCAGCTATGATTTTATTGAAAATATTTACGATAAAGCCCTTTCACATCATTTTTTCAAATTAAAAGAAAAAAAAATACAATTTTGGACTTTGAATTGAAATTAATAGCTAGATTTTTAGATGAAAAATATAACTTATCTATGAAACAGAAGAAAATTGTTGCTCTGCGTAGGTGCTGTCACCTAGCGTTAGTTTTGTTTTTTAAATGTTGCCTAATTTCTCATTGGGAGACGCCGCGCGTGGAAGGCATCTACTTGAGGAGGCTCTGGTAAAAGTATCCTTTATGAAAATAATTGACGATGGGCAATCTATTTTGGAAGCTTGGTAAATTATTCGAAATTCTCAATATTCTTAAAATGGCTATTTAGGAGGATATTTTACATAAACTTGCATTATGGGGATTATTGGATTTAAAATACTATTGAAAAACTATGAAAAATGAAATTTTTAACTGCCCCCCCCCCCCTCTCCTAAAAAGTAAATAGATAAACAACAAGCTAAGATAAGGTAAGTTTCAAAGCAGAGGAAGGTTAGCTTATTGGATAGGGTATTTCATTTTACAATCTTGCTAGGTGATTGGTGGACTTCATTTCGTTTATCATAGATATATAGTATGAGCTATAGTATAAATTTATGTGAATGAATATATGATGGGGAACTAATAGTAGAGTCCATCTATGCCAACTTTATTTGATAAAATACCATACTTATAATTAATTTACATTTTCTAACAGATGAATGATGGACCTTTATGTAGATGTAGTGCAAAAGCTAGACGTGCTGGTATTCGACACGGTATTTATGTTGGAGAAGATCATTTGCCATTGTGTGATCCTTTCTCTAATAATGCTGATAAACTGTATCATTACAGAATTACAATGACACCTCATACAAACTTTTTGGTAAGTAGTAATTACATATCAATATACTCTTGTGGCTAATTTTTATGTTATATTTTTGAAATTATAACACTTAATTGATGATAGATTGATAAAAAATATATAATTACAGCCAAACCCCAATGTCACCATGATTGGTTTCTGTAATAAGCTGCCAGTATAATGAATAACAATCTTATAAGCTAATCTGCTGTTGCTATCACAAAACTTTTTTCTATATCATTCTATTTAACAGTGTCATCTTTTGATTAAAATGCATAAAATTTTATTTAACATGTCTTCTCAAAATAAAGATTTTATATAATCAGTTTGGTTTCAACCAATAGATGTTGAGATATATCCATCTGAAAAAAATCACAAAGTGAATAACAGCAATGGTACCTATTGTCCAATATACATCCATATTGAGGCTGCTTAACATTCATAATATCTATCCTATCCAGGGTATGCCGATTTAAATCAGCTTGATTAAAATCACTTTGATTAAAAAAAAAAAAAAAAAAAATCATTGATTTAAATCAAAAATAAAATTTTACAATTTTGGGGCAATATGTAGTTTTTATATAGTCTTAGAACATAAGAAAACTTGAACTTACTTGTTATTTACATCAAATATCCCCTCTCCCCCCCCCCCCCCCCCAAAAAAAATAAATAAAAATAAAAATAAATAAATAAATAAATAATAAATAAATAAAATATCTGTGTTCATTAATTTTAAAAATGATTCTTTTAATTTTCTACAACTCTATTTTTATCTTCTATTCTTATTTTGAAGCTAACTACATTCATTTTCAGCCAAATTTTTTTATACAAAGCCTTAAATTCTCTGCCCTAAGTGTTTTTTTTTTTTTTTTTTTAAGGATAATAAATATTGTATCATCTGAACTGAAGCATTTGATTTGCCTGTCACTCTGTCCTTCATGTTTAACTTTTCTTATTTCTAATTCTGATTACTATGTTTTATAACTGGCCAAGGCATTCTTAAGCAATTTGTCCCTTTTTACTTAGGCTTTTATAAAATTAGAAATGAAATGGTAATGGCCCGGCTAGTTGTTTCAGTTTTCTTAATTTTTTTAAAACTTTAAATCTTTTGAAAAAATCTTAGAATTTATATGTATTTTACTGGTAATAAATTGCACAAACTAATGTGTGTATTATATATATATATTATATACACATTGGAATTCCTTTAATTGAATAATTATTCTCCAAAAAGTTTCTCTTCAAAAAATTTGTTAATGTGATATTCAAGATGTTTTAATATGTACATTTTAATGACAATAATAATAAAAACATTAAAAAAACAATATCGATCTTATATGCTTTTAAGCTATTATATTTACACTTAATCATTTATTTATTTATTTTATTTATTAATTTTTCTTTTTGAAACGAGGGGGGGGGGTAGAATGTACCTATGTTGGCTAAATATTACAATTATTTTTTTTATTTACTTTTATTTTTTTAATATCCTCATCATATATATTTTTTTAATTTAGTTTATTTATATTTATTGCTTCTTATATATTCACATTTAAATTTAAAAAAAGTTTTCATGCTTAATTTCTTAACATTTATTTTTAGTCGAATAATGTAAATAAAACAAAAAAAATCTGATTTTTATTATTATTTTTAAAAAATCATGATTTTTTTCACACCCTGATCCTATCTATAGATTGGTGCATTTATATACCATAGAAAGTGAAATTTAGCCTTCCTGTAAATGTCGTCCAATATGAATCTCCATAAAATGAACAAGATTTTACACAATATACAAGCTGCTTTCCACACACACTCTGATGAATTATCAAAAACCACTTTTTTGAATGTAGTTGGGTAATGGAACTAAAAAGAATTTGTAATATGTGTAGAAGTCATATATTTGTTAAGTAAGGTAAAGACACCAGTGTACATCATCCCTAAGATTTGCACCAGTGTTTGTCACCATCACAAAAGACACGCTAAAATAACCGTTAATTAACATCTATGAATTTGAATCTGCCTGCAATTAGATTTCTTAGAACTGGACAATCTAGCTTGAGCAGATTCAAATTCGTAGACGTTAATTAACGGTAATTTTAAAATGTCTTTTGTGAGAGTGGTGAACACTGGTGCAAATCTTAGTGGTGACAAACACTACTGTCTTTACATTACCAGATTTTTTTTTTTTTTTTTTCAAAATTGAGTTTTTTCAGTCTTATTAATTCAATACTTTTTTTATTTTAAAGCTATTTAAAAATCATATTAACTTGAAAAACTAGTAAAGGTTTGTCTTAAATAATAATAAATATTATGTAGCTCCAAAAGTATTTTTTATCAATTACATTTCTTTGACAATTTTTTTTTTTTTTTAATTCTAAGCAATAGAGAAAAATAGATTTATTTGCCTTGAAGTATTAAAATTCTTTAACGTACAAACATCAAACCGTCTCAATTATATATTTATTAAATCAAAAATTATTTTATTTATGAGACAAAACTTAAGTTAAAATACATTTAAAAACAAAAATGCATATAAAAATAATTAAAAACTAGACGTATTAAAAATTAATCCTTCAGAATTTATTTCTAAATTACTTAAACCACATAATATTTATACTGCTTTCCGGCCAATTAAACAATTAAAAAGCATTCTTTTTCATTTTAAACCCATAACCCCTTCTCTGATCTAACAGGCGTAATATATTTAATTCCTTATAAAAATTGTAAATATGTTTATATAGGTGAAACTGGCCATACAGCAAAAATTAGACTACGGGAGCACAGAAGATCTTTTAAAAATTGCAACCAAAATTCTAAAATTGTAATCCATTCAATAGAAACCAATCATATTTCTGACTTCGATAATATAAAAGCTCTAAATTCTGGTTTTGATAATTATAAATCACGTATTTTCCTTGAGAGCTGGCACACTGCCAGGCATCTCCACACTATCAATGAAAAATTGGCACTGCCTCTGCAATATTCGGTACTACTTTAAATTCCTTGGGTATTCATGTGGTGCTTGCATATTGTGTTGTAATTTATACTGATGAGGAAACCCGGACGGGTTTCGAAACATCTAGTTTTTAATTATTTTTATATGTATTTTTGTTTTTAAATGTATTTTAACTTAAGTTTTGTCACATAAATAAAATAGTTTTTGATTTAATATTAAAATGCTTGTTTCCATATCTCTATTGCTTGAATAAATTTTGCTATCAGGTAATTTTCAGATTATATTTTCATCCTATTTTATTTTAATAGATTAGATATAGATTTTGAATATCCTTTTACTATGTTATATACTAACATCTGAAGTAGGTTATAATGTAACATCTGCATTTTTTCATGTTTCTTATTTTAGTATATGTATATATTGTATATAAATTCTTTTTAAACTAAAATTTATAGCTTTGACCATATGCTTGTAGCAAATTTTAGATGGAAAGGCCCAATTAATTTTAACAAGAGAGAAAAGTGGCCTGGCCATAGACCTGATTTCTTTGCATAAGGTTCCTACCAATTGAGCTACTAGTTTGAGTTCTGATCTGCAGATAATGATGCAGTTTTACTAAGAATTAATTATCTTTTTAAACAATATTGTTAGATGTCATTACAAGGATTTATAACTTTCACCAAATGCAAGTAACATAATGCTCTTAATTTAACTTTTTCATTAAAATATGTTATATTGTTTTCTGTTATGAATATTACTTAAAAAGATGCTATTTTGAGCACATTTTTTAAAATTAAAAGTTTTTTTATGATGTAATTTTTTTTATAATTTCAGACTAAAAATCCAACCACAATATATCATAAAGGTCATCATTATCGTTTTGAAGGTTTTTCCATGTTCTCACATTCAAAATTACCCCCATTACCAAATTGTAAAGTTATTCGATTTAACTATGAATATACTATTGTGTATGCAGAAGAAGAATTTCCGAAAAATTTTACTATTCAAGGACTGGAGCTTTTCAGCCATTATCTCTTGGTAGAAATTTTAGAGCTTGTTGATTTAAATTGGAAAGCACATGATGATCCTGATGGATGTCCACGTTTTCACTTTATGCCTCGTTTTACAAGAGAATTGAAAGGTATTTTCTACTTATTTGCATCTTTCTATTTTCTGATAATTACATTCATTTGAAAATTTTGTCTGTCTTAGTAATAAGGGCTGGGATATGTTAAAAACTTACACCATGATTTAATGTTAAATCCATAAAAAAAAAAAAAAAAAAAATTACAATTTTCCAGGGATGCAGAAAATGTTCAGACCTCTGAAATTTTCTCCAACACATTCTAAATTTCCCCAAAAATAACACAACAACCTATTATCTGAGTTTTTTTTTTTTTTTAGTTTGACCTTTTTTTAGAGGGAGGAGGAGGGAAAGGGGATCTTTCTTTAGTCCAAATTTTGAGGGAGATTTGTATAAGCTACTATATTACAAATTTTAACTTTTTTAACTACATCAAAATTCAGTGTTGCTATTAATGTCCACCAGATGAAAAATTAAAAAGTTTAAGGTAATTAGACTTATTAACTAACATAAACTTATACAATACATAATTATAAATAAATTAATGTTGCTTCATTTTATTGCAGTTATCTGTCTCTGAAAACAGAATTTTGAAATCAAGAATAAGACAAACATTTTTCAATGCTATGCATGAACTATAATCCTTTAATGAAAATCCTATAATTTTCTGTTTAAAGGTGAATTACAATTATTGTGGGATACAGCATAAGAAAAATAAGCAACACATAATTTAACTGATATATACAAAATTGAACAAAATCTGTACAAACCAGAGAATATATATATATGTGGGATGGCACACTTTTGTAGGCGTTAAACAAAAACTAATACTTATTTACTAATTATTAATTTAATAAAAGATCAAGTTATTTACATATATACAGGAATGCTAATAAGCATTTAGAATTAACTATCGAATGTTCATTGCATAGTTCAATTAGAACAACTTGCGGTACAGACATGTCACTTATTAGTTCGCTTTTCTGTTACGTCGAAACACAAAGTTCGTAAAGAGTACCAAGCTCCGGCACTCGTAAACATCGTCTAAACAAGCATTCGTCAAAATGTGCCTTCTCAATCGGCCGTCAACTGTACTCTCTGAACTTTCTCTCTTCCGATGCTGTTAGCAGGCGCGCGTTCCGGAAAGACGTCATTCACGTCATGAGCACGTATTTCCTCTCAAGCGCTGGCGCTCCGTCACATGATCAGCAAACAGAAACTAAACTGCCTTGGATTTCAGGAACGGCAAAGAGAAATCAAATAGCTAGGGTTCTGAGTCATGAGAAAGCCAAGTAAGGGGAGAGAAACAGGATGCCGATCTACCACATTCGGCCATCCTGCATCGGCTGGACCTCCAGGCGATCACACTGAAAAGATACAAACAAAAAAAAAAACAAACAAAAGCAACACAAAATAATAACATAAATATTTACAAATTTTTACAAATCTTCAAAAATTTTTGTTTTTTAAGTTATTCCCCATTTGAGGAATTCAGCTTTTGCAGATGTGTAATAGGAGCCTTCATGGCATCCATTTCTATATTTTTTATCAATATTTTCAATATTATCATTTTCCATTTTTGCTGTTATAAAGTTACAAAAGGAAGTCAATTTTGCGTTTACGGCAACTTGGCCGCCCACGGCATGAGTTTTTGGTGGATGTCTACTCAACTTGCATTTCAATCTATTTTTCTTTCTGACTCTAGAAAGTTGTTTTTTATCATGTGTACTTAAATCTTTACTTTGGGGTTCAAAATTATTTTGGGACTCGAACTCGAGACCCTCCAATCGATCATTTTCAGTCTTAATGTTTTTTAATGCTTCTGTAGCATCACGTTCGGTCAAAAAGTCTATGATAGCAGTCTTATATGCAGGGAAAACTTCTAATTTTATTTGCACAGCTTTAGGAAATAATATGGCTATTTCACCAATCGTGGTCGTCAATGGAAGTGATGGAATCAACACTTTTCTCGGATCTATACCGGCAGTCTCTTCTTCTGGGAAATTCTGTCTTTTACACTCAGTGGAATCTATTGTCACTGGCTTTTTTCTCGATTTCTTCCTTTTAAGGAGTTCGGAATTCTCGTCAACTTTTCCTTTTAATTTTTTCAACTCTTCGGCTAACTGTGAAATTTTTCTAAGTAGGAATTGTTTTTCATCTCTCTTCAAATAAGTATTTTTAAGGTTTAGCGACTTCATTCTGGAAACATTCGTCTGACTTCGTCCCTTTCGTCGCGGCTCCTCCTCTTCATCACTATCATCATCTATCTGGAAAATGTTCGTATGACTCTGTTTCTGTCGTCGAGGCTCCTCTTCTTCATCACTGTCATCATTTACACTAATATCATCCTTTAAAAGCATCTTATCGTCATCACTCTCGTCGTTTTCGTCTTTATCGTCATTTTCACTTATGGCTTTTTCGGAAGATTCTAATGGTTTTTTGACAGCATAACAAGGTTGGGGAGTTTTAATTTCACATTTTTCAACACCATTTACTGTTTCATTTATTTCTAGGGATTTTTCAAAATTTTTGTTCTTACAGTTCATAGGGGTATCAACAACAACATTCGTTTTAATTTCACTTTGATATTTATCTACAGGGAGTACTGTTACTAAATTTACCTCAAGAGAATTACACTTATTTTTTACAAAAATACCTTTTTCATTAATTGTTGTTTCACTTAACATTAATACATTCATACCGAGGATTACATCATAGGGAATTAAATCATCATGTACAACATAAACATCAGTTTTATTTTTAAAATCATCAACTTTAAGATCGGCGTCGAATGAGCCTAACGGCTTTATTGAACTTTTTCCGATCCCCTTCAAAGTGGTACTTATTAAATTTAATTTATTTACATTCAACCTATCAAAAGAACTTTTACGCAACAATGTTGCTTCACTTCCTGTGTCAATAATTCCAATAAAATTTACATCATTTACTTGTATAATTTTACTCATATTTTGATTTACATTAATACACAGTGCATCAACTTCTGGTTTTGAACCTGGACACTCCGAACTTTTATGCCCGTATTGCTTGCACGTAAAACACTTTAGGCCTTTGGCCTTATGAGGGCAATCTCTAGATAAGTGATTTTTTTCACCACAATTATAACACAATTTATTATTTACTTCATTTCTAGGACTAAATTTTTCATATACATTATGTTGTACAGTTTTCAATTTTGCATTATAATCTACTTTATTAAATCTGAATTTATTTTTCTCATTATCTTTTTTATATATTTCATATAACTTAATTTTATCTTTAAATTCACGAATATTTTTTGCACCATAAAGAATTAGTTTGTTTTCACTTTTGTCATTTATTCCTTGGATCACGTAATGCATTAACGCGGCATCTTCAATGTGCCCGTTTTTTGCTAGTTCGCGCATTTTAAAGAAATACTCTATAACTGTTTCATTTGGCTTCATTTTCTTTTTACACAAAATTTCGTGTAAAGAGGCAGAATTTATTTCGATCTTGAATTCTTCGATAAGAGCATTTTTTAGTTTCTTATACGTTAATAATCCTTTTTCGGATTTTACAAATAACAGAGCATTTCCGCTCAAAGACCTTTTACAGAAAATTATTTTTTGTAATTCGTTTAGATTAAACATTTCAGCTAACTCTTCAAATTCGTTAAACCAATCGATGATATTGTCATGTGGCTCGCCGCTAAATTTTGACATAGAATTTTCAAAATCATTGAAAGAAATTGCACCAAGTGATCCATTATTCACATTATTACTATAATTTATACTTTTTTTTACCCTTATTATGATCATCAATAACATTGTCACTATTATTATAACGCTTATTTTTGCTGATATGGCATTGCACAGAGGAGTCAGTTTTTTCAATATCATTATCGCCACTACTTTCGGATTCACTGTTCGATTCGTTTTCCGAATCTTCCTCTTCCGAATTATTTTCTGAACTTTGTTTCAGTAATTCCGTATCACACAAGCTTAACAATAGTCGATCTCTCAACTCGTTTTTATTCCCATCAAAAGGGACATTTAAAATATTACAAATAGTAATTAGTTCATTTAATGAAAAATTTTTATCAATTATTTTTTGCTTTTCAAGGTATTTTTCGTCGCCTATAGTGAAAGTGAATCCTTGAAACTTTCTTATTCTGCATCTGTTCTTACGATCGCCGATCTCATCGAATAAAAACCGATGCAGAATTTTAATTTTATTATAGTTCTCTATCTTCAGTGCATTGCCAATTTTAGGAATATCCCCTAGAGATACCATTTTATAAGAAGATAAAGTGTACGTACCTTTGTAGAGCCGAAACAGCTGTTGTTTTAATCCTCGAGAACCTTGAAGAACATCTTTCTCACTCGTTTATCCACATAGTTGTAGTCGGCACTCATTTGTAGAAACACACACAACTAGTTGAATCATGGTTTAAGAATAAAGAAAAAGTTCAGTCCGACAAATGTTTATACAGTTTATATTTTAAACACAGTTCAGTTTATAAACTTATTTTTATCAGTCCAGACGCATCATCATTTTTAGGAATACAGTTCGCAAAAAAAGTTTATAGTTTGTTCAATCAAATTTTAAGTTAAATTAAACTAAAAATTAACGTTCAATCACACTTTCTTTATCTTAAAATTCGCGTTCTATCCAAAATTTAAATTAAAATTAAAATTCGCGTTCTATCCGTTCATGAAGTAGATTTTATTCTTTATCCCGTAGATTTTATTCTTGATCCCGTAGATTTTATTCTTGATCCCACTTCTGAACTTGTGGGATGGCACACTTTTGTAGGCGTTAAACAAAAACTAATACTTATTTACTAATTATTAATTTAATAAAAGATCAAGTTATTTACATATATACAGGAATGCTAATAAGCATTTAGAATTAACTATCGAATGTTCATTGCATAGTTCAATTAGAACAACTTGCGGTACAGACATGTCACTTATTAGTTCGCTTTTCTGTTACGTCGAAACACAAAGTTCGTAAAGAGTACCAAGCTCCGGCACTCGTAAACATCGTCTAAACAAGCATTCGTCAAAATGTGCCTTCTCAATCGGCCGTCAACTGTACTCTCTGAACTTTCTCTCTTCCGATGCTGTTAGCAGGCGCGCGTTCCGGAAAGACGTCATTCACGTCATGAGCACGTATTTCCTCTCAAGCGCTGGCGCTCCGTCACATGATCAGCAAACAGAAACTAAACTGCCTTGGATTTCAGGAACGGCAAAGAGAAATCAAATAGCTAGGGTTCTGAGTCATGGGAAAGCCAAGTAAGGGGAGAGAAACAGGATGCCGATCTACCACATATATATGCTATAAAAATGAGACAAATTACTATAAAGATGCAAAATGTGCAAAACATGGACAAATTATAATCTTATACAGCATAAGAAAAATAAGCAACACATAATTTAACTGATATATACAAAATTGAACAAAATCTGTACAAACCAGAGAATATATATATATATGCTATAAAAATGAGACAAATTACTATAAAGATGCAAAATGTGCAAAACATGGACAAATTATAATCTTAAGCATATCATTCCATATAGTCAAAATAGTGCTCAATATAGTCCAAATAGTGCTCAAATGTTCAATGACAGAATAAGCAGATAATTAAGATTATGATTAAGATAATTGATGTGCTTCATTAAAAATAAATAATAATAATAATAAAATAGAGCTTCAAGTTCTGCCCTTTTCTCTTCCAGAAAAAAAAAAAAAAAAAAAAAACAGTATGTTGAGGCCATCACAAAACTTTCTTCTATATTTTCCTATACAAATTCACTCATAAATGTCCAACGGAAGTGAATTTTTATTGTTTTGATGACATCCTTCTCATTCTCAGAGAAAATTGCTGTATAACAGCGCCACCTATTGCATATATACACCAAATTTAATCAGCATAAAGTCTCATGATGGCCTTTAGATATATCAAGTTTTGTTTGATTATATGCAATAGAACATGAGATATAGCTTTCCCTTAAATTACGGAAATCACTGTATAGCAGCACCACCTGGTGAGCGAAGTTGATATAAACTAATTTATATCAAGGTGCATCTATATATAATTTTATATGCAATTCTGTGCTGTAGTTTCTGAGATATAGCCTTCCCGGGAATTGCAGAAATCGATGTATAGCTGCACCACCTGTTGGGTGATTGGCACCAAAAGTTGATAGGCACTAATTTAGGTCAAGGTGCATCTACATATAAATTTATATGCAATTATGTGCAGTAGTTCCTGAGATACAGTTACCATAAAATTTTTGTCCCTCTCACACACACACAGACATACATTTTCTAAAAATGATCAAAATGTATTCTGTATATCGCAAAACGTGTAAATCCATCGAAAACCAGAAATCTAAATATTTTATGAATCCAATACTTTCTTCTATTGAATTAAAAAAAAAAAAACTAGTTGGCATAGGTGGACTCTAATCAGTTTCCCCATCATGTTCTCATAAATTTCTAATGCATGACATATTATAATCATGTTAAGAGAAATGAATTTGACCAAACACTTGACACAGTGACAGAATGAAATCCATGCCTAATAGGCTATCTACCGTTCACTTCGATATATTTATCTTATTCTAATCTATTAATTTATTTTATTAGGGTCAATTTCGTAGTTTAGTTTTCATGCTACTATTTCCATTGCAACAATCCTCAAAATGCAGATTTATATGGAATATCTCCCAATTTTGCTCTGTTGATAAAATCTTAAATTATGAATAACTTACGAAATTTTCCTATTAGAATATTTATAGTCAATCATGTTCAAATAAGTATCATAAATGATATTTTGAAGTTGACTGATTTATTTATGATCCTCAAAATAGATGTTTATGTTCAATTTTGCACTATTCTGCCATGTTAAGTAAATCATAAATTCCAAATAACTTTCAAAATTTTTAAATTAAAAATTTCATAGTCAGGGATGTTCATGCCAGTATCCTAAATGATATTTTAAAAGTGTTCTAATATCTTTATGATGAAAATATGCTTCAAAATGGACATATATGTGAAATTTTGCCCTATTCTGCCATTTTAAGTAAATCGTAAATTTCCAATGACTTACAAAAATTTTAAATTGGAAAATTCATAGTCAAGGGTGTTTATACTAGTACCTTATATAGTACTTTAAAAGTAGTCTGAGAACTTTACGATTAAAATATCCCCCAAAAGGGACATTTATGTGGAATTTTGCCATATTCTCCCATATTAAGATTTAAGAAATTCGTAAATTTTGAATAATTTGCAAAATTTTCAAAGTAGCATGTTTATAGTTAATGATAGTCATCCCGCTATCAAAACTGATATTTAAAAGCTGTTCTTACATCTTTACGATAAAAATATTCCTTTTCATACACGTTTAAGTGAAATTTTGCCCTATTCTCAAATCGTAAATTTCAAATAACTTCTGAAGTCTTTTAATTAGAATGTTGCAAATGAATAGGGTTCTGGCCAGTCTCAAAAAAAAAAAATATTAAATTAGTCCAACTTTTCTGCGATCATTTGTTCGTGAGATATCGTGTACACAGACTAACAAACTAGCATATTAACAAACTAACAGACACCCTACAGACGGACACCAAACACATTTTGATATTTTTGGATTCCTCACATATAAAACATGTAAAAAAATAAAAAAAAACTGAGGTCGAAAATTTTCACGATCACCTAAGTTCCCCATACCCATAGTATGATGGGGAACTAAAAAAACTAAAGAATAGTATATATGTTACTTTAATGCAGAATAATTTTAAATTGAGAAAATAATATAAAGAAGCTTAAGCATAATTTTAGATTAATAACAATCAATATGAAACGATAGGGCTCCCTATAAACATCCATAAAAGAACAACAGAAGTTTTAATTAATTGCTAAAATTGAAATAGTTATGTGAAAACAAAGCTTTAAGACAGAAAAAGAAGCTACTCATTCAAAAAATTATGTTTAATCACTCACAGCTAATTACTCAAATACTTTGTGTATGTGGGGAGGGGGGGGGGGAGTTAGTTTTTTTTTGTGGGAGGGGGGCAATTGCTGAATGCACAGTTAAAACTGATAACTGAACTTTTGTAAATGAGACTCAAAACCTTGCAAAAAGATGTTTTTCCTATTTCTAATTATTCTTGTAGATTCTAATTAGATTAAAAAAAAAAGTTGAGATTTGATGTTTTCTCTAGCTTAATTAATACCAAATGCTTATCATGAAACTTCAAATACTTAACCAGGCCTCGCAGCGTTTCTAAAGTTTTATGCTCATTTTATTATAGTGTTACCACAGTGTTAAAACAACACTTTTTAGCATAATATTTTAGTGTTAAAACAGTCCAAAATATTGGAGTGGTTGGTTGGGTTGTGGGAATTTAGACCAAATGACTGCACTAGGGTCCTAGGCCTGAAGGAGAATGCCCTCAGTGGGGATCTTTCTTAAGGGGTCCTAGCCCGTATTTATACGTTTGGGTGAAAACCACATAAATCTTATTGGTTAGGCCGATGAGCATAACCTGGGATCGAATCCGGCATCTCACGTTTACCAGCTTTGAGTGCAGAAGCTCTCGGCCGCTGGTTGCAACAAAAATATTGGAGAAAAAGTATTAGGTGAGTGCAAAAGTTCTACTCGTTTTTATTACCCATAAAGAAGAGCAAATAAACACAAAATGAACAGTACCTATTATTGTGCATAATCCCCATTGCTGTCTATGACCTCTTGCCATCTCTCTGGTAGGAGATGAATCCCACGATGGTAAAGTTCCGGCGGTTTCGAGTCAAAAAAGTCTTGGATGGCAGTTTTCACAGCATCAAGATCATCAAAGATTTTTTGACTGAAGGAATTGTTCAACGCACAAAATAAGTGATAGTCAGTTAGTGCCAAGTCAGTAGAATAGGGAAGGTGAGGTAAAACCTCCCAACCAAAGCCTAGTAATTTTTGGCAAGTGATGACAGCAGCATGTGGCGTGATGAAGGATAACACTATGACAATTGTTGAGACCTGGATGCTTTGCTACCAAATTTGCATGCAGCCCCTGTCTAACTGTAGACAGTACAAGGCAGCATTGATGGTTTGGTTGAGTGGAAAGACTTCTCAGTGAATTATTCCCTGCACATCCTACCACGCACTCAATAACACCTTCTTGGGATGAAGTTCAGCTTTCGAAGTGGATACAGGCGGATCAGAAGGGTGACACACAGTCCTACAACACTTTACCTTACAGTACATAACCCACTTCTCATCTCCTGTCACAATTCGTGTCAAGAATGGGTCATTTTTTGTACCGGGAAAGCAAGGAAACACAGGTGGCGATTCGGTCATCCCGTTGATTAGCTGTCAGGTTATGTGGAACCCAACGATCCAACTTTCTCGTAAAACCCAACTTAACCAGCTGTCTCTCGACCATTGTCCGGTGTGCATTGAAGGTCTCCACTAATTCTTGCACAGTTGGGTTCGGGTTGTTTCTTATGGCTTGGTCACTATCGCCATCTCCAACGTGTGATGGCAGTCCACTCCTAGCCTGATCCTGATCTTGACAGCTTCTGTCTCCTTCCCTAAATTTACGAAACCATTGACGACATGTGCTTTCATCTATTGCATCCTCCCCATAAACTTGACAACATTGCGACATGCTGCGGCAACTGTACTCTTTTTATTGAACTCGTATAACAAACAATGTCTTATATGCTCCTTCTTGCTTTCCATGTTACACCTTCTGATATTTTTTTTGAGATGATTAACTTTGTGAGACACAATGCATTTATATGCGAGGCATCCACATGTTTAATTGGCTGACGATTTGCGTCATTACAATGTCATGTGTGACGTCAATTCTATTGCAAATTTGCATATCCAAAAACTGGTAGAACTTTCGCTCTCATCCAATATTTATTGACAGTACTGGTGGCAGTATAATTTAAAACTAGTTGGCACAGGTGGACTCTGCTCAGTTCCCCATCATATTTATGTTCTCAGAAATTTCTAGTGCGAGACATATTATAATCATGTTAAAAGAAATGAATTTGACCAAAGCTTGATACAGTGACAGAATGAAATCCCCGCCTAATAGGCTATCCACCGTTCACTTGGATATAATTATCTTATTCTAATTTATTAATTTATTTTATCAGGGTCAATTCTGTTGTTTAGTTTTCATGCTACTATTTCCAATGCAATAAACCTCAAAATTCATATTTATATGAAAAATTTACAATTTCGCTATGTTGATAAAATCGTAAATTACGAATAATTTACGAAAATTTCCTAGTAGAATATTTGTATTCAATCATGTTCAAACAAATATCATAAACTTAATTTTGAAGTTGTCTAATGTATTTAGGATCCTCAAAATGGAAGTTTATGATCAATTTTGCCTTATTCTGACATGTTAAATAAATCGTAAATTCCAAATAACATACGAATTTTTTTAATTGGAAAAATCATAGTCTATGATGTTCATGCCAGTATCCTAAATAATATTTCGAAAGTGGTTTGACATCTTTACGCTGAAAATATCCCTCAAGATTGACGTTTATGTGAAATTTTGCTCTATTCTGACATGTTAAGAAATTCGCAAATTTCCAATAACTTACGAAATCTTTATATTGGAAAATTCATAGTCATTAATATTCATACCAGTGTCCTAAATAATATTTCAAAAGTAGTCTGACATCTTTACGATGAAAATATCTCTAAAAATTGACGTTTATGTGAAATTTTGCCCTATACTGCCATGTTAAGAAATTCGTAAATTTCCAGTAACTTGCGAAATTTTCAAAGTAGCATATTTATAGTTACTGATGTTCATTCCGGCATCAAAACTGATATTTTAAAACTGGTCTGACATTTTTACAGTAAAAAGTTTTCATTTAATGCACGTTTAAGTGAATTTTTGTCCTATTCTCCCATGTTAAGAAAATCGTAAATTTCTAATAACTTACGAAGTTTTTAAAATCGAATGTTGCAAATGAATAGGGTTCTTGCCAGTGTCGAAAGTAATATTTTAAAACTGATCTGACCTCTCTGCGACAATTTGTTCTTGAGATATCGTGTACACAAACTAACGGACTGACCCACTAACAGACTAACACACTAACAGACACCCTACAGACAGACACCATAGAAATTTTGTCATTTTCGGATTCCTCACACCTGAAAACGTGTAGAAAAGTCAAAAAACGGAGGTCGAAAATTTTCACAATTACCTAAGTTCCCCATACCTATAGTATGATGGAGAACTAAAAAGGTAACATTTTAGGAACGCTGCAAAGCCTGACGTAGCACTTTTTTTTTTTTTTTTTTTTTTGGTGTGTGTGTGTGTGGGGGGGGGGGGGGGAGGAGATGTAATAGGTTTTTAAAGGAAATATACTTGTAACTGAAGAATACCGCTGTTAGTTTGTTGTTTAATATTAAAAAATTCATTTTTTCAGTAGATATTTTTTTTTCTAAGTTTCCATTTTTATTTTATTTTAAGAAAATAAATATTCAAAATTTCCTCAAACAGCCAAAATTTTTCCTGAACCCTGTTCGCACGTTCAGACACATTCTGCACCCCTGCAATTTTCTAACTTTTCAGAAGTGTTGTGCTTTTACTTCAATACATATAACTATATATACTATGATTAAACTAGAAGTACTTAAAAATAGTATGTTTTCAAATTTGTTTTATCTTGATGAAAATTTTCAGTTTCTAAAAAATTGTTAAAAATTACTTAGCTTGATTTTGATTTTTTTTTTTTTTTTTTTTTTTAATAAATATTAATTAAAAAAAAAAAAAAGAAAAAAATTGAAAGTGAAATACATAAATTTTATCCTGCTGGTTTCTTTAATAATGTAGAATAAAATACTTTGGCATAATTTTGATTTCGTTTTAAAAATATAAACATCTTTAAAAGCAAACACATTTTATTTATGAGACAAAAAAATTTTAAGTTAAAATACATTTAAAAAACAAAAATTACATATAAAAACAATTAAAATCAGACGTTTCGAAACCCGTCCGGGTTTCCTCATCAGTAATTACAACACAATATGCAAACAGGACATGAACACTCAAGGAATTTAAAGGAGTACAGAATATTGAGGAGCCAGTGCGCATGCTTCATTGATAGTGTGGAGATGCTTGGCAGTGTGCCAGCTCTCAAGGAAAATACGCGATTTATAATTATGAACACCAGAATTTAAAATTTTTATATTATCGAAGTCAGGAATATGATCGGTTTCTATTGAATGGATTACAATTTTAGAATTTTGGTTGCAATTTTTAAAAGATCGTCTGTGTTCTTGTAGTCTAATTTTTGCTGTACGGCCAGTTTCACCTATATAAACGTACAGCAAAAATTAGACTACAAGAACACAGACGATCTTTTAAAAATTGCAACCAAAATTCTAAAATTGTAATCCATTCAATAGAAACCGATCATATTCCTGACTTCGATAATATAAAAAATTTAATTTCTGGTGTTCATAATTATAAATCACGTATTTTCCTTGAGAGCTGGCACAGTGCCAAGCATCTCCACACTATCAATGAAGCATGCGCACTGGCTCCTCAATATTCTGTACTCCTTTAAATTCCTTGAGTGTTCATGTCCTGTTTGCATATTGTGTTGTAATTACTGATGAGGACACCCGGACGGGTTTCAAAACGTCTGATTTTAATTGTTTTTATATGTAATTTTTGTTTTTTAAATGTATTTTAACTTAAAAATTTTTTGTCTCATAAATAAAACGTGTTTGCTTTTAATATATATAATTGAGGCGGTTTGATGTTTGTGTACGTTAAACATCTTTGTATTTTTAGGCAGTTAAGAAGATCAGTGTTTAGTTATAATATTTAGCATTATTAGTTAATCATGTTTAATTAATCTACTAACTCTACTATTTAATCCTTCTACTTAACTCCAAAATCGAAATAAATCATCTTTTGTTAGATACACTCCCTATGTGAGAGATCAAAACATTGAAAATTACAAATATATAGCAATGTTACTGAACATCTAAAATTTGACTTTCGTCATTTTCATTTGAAAAAATTTTGAAAGAGAAAAGCTGAAATAGAAAAGTAAAAGTTTGCTTACTAATTGAAGATTAAACACAAAATTGAATGAACACATTCGTTTATTGGCAACATTTCATATCTCAACCCTCTGCACTTGAGAAGTGACTCTAGGTCACCATTTGATTGGATATGCTAAACAAATGTTCTTCTTTGAAGTATAAAATTACATAAAAAGTGAAATAAAAAGTTTTAAATGTTGAATTGTGTGTGAAATCATTTTATGTTAATGTTAAATAATTCATCAGATTTGCAGACAATCGTCTCTAGTTACTGGTTCACTGGAGCAAAAAAGCCCTTGAGTGCAAAGGGTTTTACTTTGATTGTACAATGGCAATTGCACTTGCTAATAACTTGATGTTCAGCTGTAGAGTGTTATTGGTGATGCAAAAGTCTCCTGAATGCTTGTGTGCATTGCCATTGTCAAAATGTAAATATTGAAGATCATAGATATTAGTTAGAAATAGTAACTTAAGAGATTTGGAATAAAATTACTTTTAAAAATTTTCATTTAGAAAATGAAAATTTTTAAATATTAAAGCTGATTTAAAATGATTAATTATGTTTACTATAAGTAATTTAATTATTAAATATTGCATTTTTGAATTTTTTAGGAATTATTTTTAGAGTGATATTCTTTAGTTGATAATTTAAATTGGAGGTATAAAAATTAAACATTTTTACATTTTATTACAAAAGATTAATATGATGGATATTCTTGCATGATGGAAGCAGACATTCACAAAGTATTGTGTAATTCATGAACAATAAGTAGACTGACTGCTTTTAAATAAAATTTTCTTCAGTTAAGAATATATATATATAGATTAATCGATTGATTAGTTTCATATCTTCATTCATAATATCCATACAAGTGTGAAACTTGTCTTTTTTTCCCCCATTATAAACATTCAAGAACATTTTAAAAAACATTTTTGAAACATTCAAGAATGCTCTCCCTCTCCTAGACCTGTTTTATTTATTTGAAGAGGTAGAGAACTAAATGCCATAATCAGGGATAAGATAGCTTTTTAGTGGATTTCAGATTTTTCTAGATTTAACTTCTCAGCCTTTTATTTATTTTATTTTTTTTCTTTTTGTCGTTATGTTTTTTTTTTTTTAGATTGCAGATTTAAAAAGTATGTTTATTACTCTAATAATCTATAACATAATGATTTTATCATCAAAATTCTAATATCACATTTCATTTTCTTGCCTTTGCATATAGTTTCAGCTTTTTTATCTTTCTCATCCTTGCATAATAACCTTTTTTTTTTTTTCAGATGGTGGTAAAGAATTGTTATCTCATTGTTATGTCTTGGCTTATCTATTGAAGCAAAATAAAATATTAATTGATGAGAATAAATTATCAAAAGTTTTAGCTTTGAAGGATCGTTCATGGCAAGATCTAGCAGATGACGTGAAAGGAATGATAGTAACCTGTCCTGGAATGAAACCTTCTTCTATACGAGTGGATCAATTAGATAGAGAGCAATGCTATCCAAATAAAGAATTTCCTGTCATTGTTCATTTTGGTGTACGTCCTCCCCAATTGAGTTATGCTGGCAATCCTCAGTAAGTAACTAATATTTCATCTTAATGCATATTATGAATTATTAACCATTGTATATTACCTATAAGTAGTTTCAGTAGACATTTGTTTTTCATCATCATTTGAACAACTTTAAAATGTAATGTTATATAATTTGCAGATTCAACTTATTTAGTGATAAAATTAAAAATGTAGCAAATAAATATGGCGTAAATATCCCCATTAAACCTAACAGAAATATTTTCCAATTAATCAGAAGCGATAAAGACCCCATCCCCCCTTTAGAAACTGCAGGAATTTATAAAATCCCATTCACAAATGAAGATAATAAACCTGGGTCATATATAGGAGTTACCAAGAGAAAAATTAAAACTAGAATTAATGAAAATAAAAATGATATAAAAACCGGAAAACATAATACAGCCTTAG
Source organism: Salticus scenicus (assembly GCA_963930645.1). NCBI lineage: Eukaryota > Metazoa > Arthropoda > Arachnida > Araneae > Salticidae > Salticus > Salticus scenicus. The sequence goes on from OZ005648.1 coordinate 234,374,339, forward strand.
CTAAAACTTACAATAAACAAAACATTAAAATTGATTTTGATAAAGCAACTAAAATAGCTAACCACGACGATTACAACTACGCGATGTTCAGAGAATCGATTGAAATTTCCATCAATCAGGATGTATGCAACGACAGCGGCGCAGTAGCCCCAGACAGTGCATGGCGCCACTTATTGGCAAAGCAAGCTCAAGATCACTCCAAGTCAAGTCTTCCACACAGAAGGTTGTCGTTCTGAAGAGGACCAGGTGCCCGGTTGAAAAATTTAAACGATGCACAAAGTAATGTTTAGGTTTGTTATCTAATGTTTTTAAGTAATGTTTATACTTTGTTTTATCTATTTATTTTAAGTTTATTTTACAATGTTGGGTTGAATTTGGCTGTTCAGCAATACACATCCAACAATGTTGGTTAGGTAGCAGAGCCTGATTACGACCTGCTGGGGCCCAAGGCCCGGGATGATTTTGGTGCCCCCCCTTCCCCCCCCCCCTCCACAAACAAATTAATAGGTTTTTTTTTTTTTTTTTTTTTTTTTTTTTTTTTGTGCACTGAGTTTGATTGCTGGCCACAAAGTTAAGGCATCACCATCATAAGAAATTAATTTTCACTTCTTTTGCAAAGAGATCTCAAACCAATAGTATTATTATTATTATTGGGGGAGGAGATATTATCTTTCTTCTATGACTGTTGGAATTCACTTCCATAGAAATGTAATTTTTTACATTATTTAATATTTTATAATACTGTTTTCTTTTTAAATCCTAATCTATCTCATTCATACCATACAAAGTCAGCGAGTATGTAAATATTAACACATGACCAAATACTATTGAAAATGTAAAGATATTTTCCATTAGTATGCTACAAAGTGTTTTAATTTATTTTTTATAACTGTAAGTCTGTCAGTGAAACTTTCTCTGGATTTTTAGATCCACTGTAAAAAGTTATATTCATTCAACCGATCTCCACAAAACTGGTACATTTCATAATCTAGCTAATGCTGTATCTTTTAATTTAATCGGGTAACACTGCTTGGCATGAAAATTGCCTCTGACACCATTTCAGCATATTCTTATGTAAAATGACCTCCTGAATCCGAATAGGACGCCCATTTTGTCCTATCACCCGCCGTTTTTTAGGAATGCCCCCCCCCCCCCCTATTTTTATCATTTTTCGGTGATTTTATGGCTATAAATTTGATTTTTAGGAGTGGGGAGCATTATTTTAAACGTTAAATATCTTCTGAGGTGCTACAGAGTTAGAAAATTTTAAAACATGGACATTTCCGACAATTTTTTTTTTTCGGGGGGGGGGGGGGGGGGGGGGGGATTTGCCACTGAAATTATGCATTACTTTTAATCTGTTATTAATGTTATTTTTTAAACTTTATATTTTTCCTGTTTTTAGATGTTAAATTAATTATTTTTCATTCTTTAAATCAAATTCATTTTCATAAAATTATCGAAACAGGGAAAGAAATTGAGGCGAGGGGGTGGTGTATCTAGAAAACGGTGGGTGACTGGGCAAAATTGAGTCATATTCGTCCTTTCTGGAGGTCATTTTACATAAGAATCAGCAAGAACGGTATCAGATCTCGATTTTTTTTTTTTTTTTCAGAGCAGTGTAATTGGTCAAAAGGTATTTAAAAAATCCCTATTTTCAACTAAGAATTATTATCGTTAGCTAACTTTCAGTAAATTTTTTTTGAGGAAATCTTTACCAAAAATATCACTTTAAACTTAAGAACTATTTGGTGCCCCTGGATAAAGGTGCCCTAGGCCAAGGCCTAGTCGGCCTGGTGCGATAATCAGGCCCTGTTAGGTAGTTGAATATATGCATAAACAGGGGCATTTAGAACATCTCTCTCTCTAAAAAAAAAAGGGGGGGGGGGACTTGGGAACATATTTATTTTACACATAAATATCAGTAATATATATATATATATATACTCTTTATGATCTTGAGGACCCTAAAATGCTTAGCACTCCCATGGGGTGGTGTGGGTGTGTGTGTGTGTGAAATTTCTGAATAGCTAGGCCCAATGAGTATGACTTGAATTCAGATTCGACATTTACTGTGTACCAGCTTTGATAAGAGAACTTTCAGCCTCTGCTGCAGCTTGCTGCTTTAAGATAATTTTTTTTTAAATTATCTAAGAAATATCATACCAAGTACCAACTAGAAAATAGAAGCTTTAAGATCATTTTTGCACAATAGGTCAAATTAAACTGGGATCTACAAAGGTTTGCAAAAAATTTGGACTGTATACAAGTGTCATGAACTGCTGCAAATTAGAATAAGTATGTGTCTACAAGAGTTTGAATGACAAACAAAACATATTTATTGCCTTTCATGAAGTGAAACAATATATATATACATACATATTTATTAAGATATTATAACAAAAGATGCAAGCTTACTTCATTCTCTGTTGTTAACAAAGCTGGATATTAACCAAATAAATAATGCAATTCAACTACCTCAAGGAAAAATAAGAATTGTACCAACATCAGCTGCCCTCTAATATTTAATGGGGCGAGCCCTGACTAAAAATTTTTCTTGATCTTCATGCAACACCATTATTTTGATGCATTTTCCTGCAAGCAAAATGATTGGTTAATCAATTCATGAATAAATTTTAAAACAAAAATTAAATAAGGGGAATAATGTACGTTCATGTGATGCAGTGCTGACTATATAAAAACAAAAATATCCTTTCATCTCTGAAGTTAAAATCTGATGTAATGATGTTTTTTCTATGGCAGAATCTATGAAAATTGAAAATGGACTGACACACTCAAAAGAGAGTGATGAAATTTAACTAATTTGATTCTCTTTGAAAATTATAAATAAAGAGTAAAAACGTTATTTTGTAATATTTTAGTAATATTTTAATTTTGTATTTACTTTAATTAAAAGTATTAATTTTCACTTCTTTTGCAAAGAGATCTCAAACCAATAGTATTATTATTATTATTGGGGGGAGGAGATATTATCTTTCTTCTATGACTGTTGGAATTCACTTCCATAGAAATGTAATTTTTTACATTATTTAATATTTTATAATACTGTTTTCCTTTTTAAATCCTAATCTATCTCATTCATACCCAGACTTAGATAAAATGAAGAACTTTCTGCGAACACAAAAATCTCAATGAAAAATTTTCTGCGCCGCCCCCCCCCCCCCCCCCCAAAAAAAAAAAAAAAAAATATCATGTGAAAAATAAAAGTTAAAATAAAGTCATAAAACAACAAATATATAATTAAGGTTAAAAAAAAAAAAAAAAAAATCAAAATAAAGCATTTTCATAAATTGATTTAGAAAAAATTTTTCCACAAAGAAAAAAAAAAAAATCTTTTTTTTATTTTGTTTACAAGTTTGGTATAGATATGAAACAAATTTTTAATTTAATTGAGGAAAAATAGATTCATCAAGTTTAGTAATGAAATCTAAAAATAATTACGTATGTGAAAAATATCGATTACTTCTATTGCTTTATTGTTTCTAGAATTGGTCACTGTCTGGAGATGGGAAAGTGTGTGTGTGTGTGTGGGGGGGGGGGGGGGGAGTAAAAAAAAATAATTACATAATAAGAAATATTAAACTCTTTCATTTCTAATTCTAGAATCCAAAAAGCAAATTTAAAATTAATACTGTTACGGAGTAAGATTGGGATGCAAAAGACTTCTGCAGAACATTTGACTGCCGATCGCTAGTTATAGACAAGAAAAGGGGGAAAAGGCAAAAAATAATTCTATGAGCAAGAAATATTTAACAATTTTATTTCTTTATAGGTTCTAGAACATCATAATGCGAGGTTAAAATGAATATTGACATTTATATTGTACATGTAGAAAGATTGGGAATCTGGAGGCTTTGCCGATTGTTAACGGGGGTTTCTTTCTTTCTCCTTCCACTTTTTTTTTTTTTTTTTTAACGAACGATATCCACGACTTTTTTGAAAGCGGAAGAAATGAATTCGCAAAATTCCGCGAATTAGGGGAAAAAAAAAAAAATCGCAAATTCGCGAAAAATCACATTTTTTTTTTTTTTTTTTTTTTTTTTTTTAAATGAATGCTGAAAAATTTTCTGCAAGGAAGAAAATCTTTCCGCGAACGGCGTTCGCGCGTTCGTGTATATTATCTATGTCTGTTCATACCATACAAAGTCAGCGAGTATGTAAATATTAACACATGACCAAATACTATTGAAAATGTAAAGATATTTTCCATTAGTATGCTACAAAGTGTTTTAATTTATTTTTTATAACTGTAAGTCTGTCAGTGAAACTTTCTCTGGATTTTTAGATCCACTGTAAAAAGTTATATTCATTCAACCGATCTCCACAAAACTGGTACATTTCATAATCTAGCTAATGCTGTATCTTTTAATTTAATCGGGTAACACTGCTTGGCATGAAAATTGCCTCTGACACCATTTCAGCATATTCTTATGTAAAATGACCTCCTGAATCCGAATAGGACGCCCATTTTGTCCTATCACCCGCCGTTTTTTAGGAATGCCCCCCCCCCTATTTTTATCATTTTTCGGTGATTTTATGGCTATAAATTTGATTTTTAGGAGTGGGGAGCATTATTTTAAACGTTAAATATCTTCTGAGGTGCTACAGAGTTAGAAAATTTTAAAACATGGACATTTCCGACAATTTTTTTTTTTCGGGGGTGGGGGGGGGGGGGGGGGATTTGCCACTGAAATTATGCATTACATATCTTATTTTTTTTTAATCTGTTATTAATGTTATTTTTTAAACTTTATATTTTTCTGTTTTTAGATGTTAAATTAATTATTTTTCATTCTTTAAATCAAATTCATTTTCATAAAATTATCGAACAGGGAAAGAAATTGAGGGAGGGGGTGGTGTATCTAGAAAACGGTGGGTGACTGGGCAAAATTGAGTCATATTCGTCTTTCTGGAGGTCATTTTACATAAGAATCAGCAAGAACGGTATCAGATCTCAATTTTTTTTTTTTTTTTTTTTTTTCAGAGCAGTGTAATTGGTCAAAAGGTATTTAAAAAATCCCTATTTTCAACTAAAGATTATTATCGTTAGCTAACTTTCAGTAAATTTTTTTGAGGAAATCTTTACCAAAAATATCACTTTAAACTAAAGAACTATTTTGGTGCCCCTGGATAAAGGTGCCCTAGGCCAAGGCCTAGTCGGCCTGTGCGATAATCAGGCCCTGTTAGGTAGTTGAATATATGCATAAACAGGGCATTTAGAACATCTCTCTCTCTAAAAAAAAGGGGGGGGGGGGACTTGGGAACATATTTATTTTACACATAAATATCAGTAATATAGAGTTGTCAACTATATTTAATGTTCTAATTATACTGTTAAACACAATGTGATCAATCGGTGAATTTCATTGTGGCTTCGTGGCTTCATTGTTGTTCATCTGCTTTGAAATTTTGCATTTTTAAATCCATATGGTTCCTGTTCTGGTTGTGGCAGGCTGGGGGAGTGTTGCCGGCGTAAAACTAGTGTAACCCCACAGCAAGTCACAAGTCTTGCCGCCTGCCTCCTTCTTCCTATCTTGTGTTTCTTGGGTTGTTTTTTCATTAATTTTGATAAGTTTATGGTTTTAAGTTAAGATTTGTTGTTTTACTTTATTGATTCGTTTGTTTTTGCAGACTGTTAATTAATAGATCTGGTTTCTTTACATTAATGTATTTCATCCACTGATGATTTTTTTTTATCTTATTGGTCATTGGTGTTTCAGTGATCTTGTATCTGTTGCTTGGCTTCTAATATGCTTAATAGATCATCTTTATTATATATATATATATACTCTTTATGATCTTGAGGACCCTAAAATGCTTAGCACTCCATGGGGTGTGTGTGTGTGTGAAATTTCTGAATAGCTAGGCCCAATGAGTATGACTTGAATTCAGATTCGACATTTACTGTGTACCAGCTTTGATAAGAGAACTTTCAGCCTCTGCTGCAGCTTGCTGCTTTAAGATAATTTTTTTAAAATTATCTAAGAAATATCATACCAAGTACCAACTAGAAAATAGAAGCTTTAAGATCATTTTTGCACAATAGGTCAAATTAAACTGGGATCTACAAAGGTTTGCAAAAAAATTTGGACTGTATGCAAGTGTCATGAACTGCTGCAAATTAGAATAAGTATGTGTCTACAAGAGTTTGAATGACAAACAAAACATATTTATTGCCTTTCATGAAGTGAAACAATATATATACATACATATTTATTAAGATATTATAACAAAAGATGCAAGCTTACTTCATTCTCTGTTGTTAACAAAGCTGGATATTAACCAAATAAATAATGCAATTCAACTACCTCAAGGAAAAATAAGAATTGTACCAACATCAGCTGCCTCTAATATTTAATGGGGCGAGCCCTGACTAAAAATTTTTCTTGATCTTCATGCAACACCATTATTTTGATGCATTTACTGCAAGCAAAATGATTGGTTAATCAATTCATGAATAAATTTTTAAACAAAAATTAAATAAGGGGAATAATGTACGTTCATGTGATGCAGTGCTGACTATATAAAAACAAAAATATCCTTTCATCTCTGAAGTTAAAATCTGATGTAATGATGTTTTTTCTATGGCAGAATCTATGAAAATTGAAAATGGACTGACACACTCAAAAGAGAGTGATGAAATTTAACTAATTTGATTATCTTTGAAAATTATAAATAAAGAGTAAAAACGTTATTTTGTAATATTTTAGTAATATTTTTAATTTTGTATTTACTTTAATTAAAAGTATTAATTTTCACTTCTTTTGCAAAGAGATCTCAAACCAATAGTATTATTATTATTATTGGGGGAGGAGATATTATCTTTCTTCTATGACTGTTGGAATTCACTTCCATAGAAATGTAATTTTTTACATTATTTAATATTTTATAATACTGTTTTCTTTTTAAATCCTAATCTATCTCATTCATACCATACAAAGTCAGCGAGTATGTAAATATTAACACATGACCAAATACTATTGAAAATGTAAAGATATTTTCCATTAGTATGCTACAAAGTGTTTTAATTTATTTTTTATAACTGTAAGTCTGTCAGTGAAACTTTCTCTGGATTTTTAGATCCACTGTAAAAAGTTATATTCATTCAACCGATCTCCACAAAACTGGTACATTTCATAATCTAGCTAATGCTGTATCTTTTAATTTAATCGGGTAACACTGCTTGGCATGAAAATTGCCTCTGACACCATTTCAGCATATTCTTATGTAAAATGACCTCCTGAATCCGAATAGGAGCCCATTTTGTCCTATCACCCGCCGTTTTTTAGGAATGCCCCCCCCCCTATTTTTATCATTTTTCGGTGATTTTATGGCTATAAATTTGATTTTTAGGAGTGGGGAGCATTATTTTAAACGTTAAATATCTTCTGAGGTGCTACAGAGTTAGAAAATTTTAAAACATGGACATTTCCGACAATTTTTTTTTTTTCGGGGGGGGGGGGGGGGATTTGCCACTGAAATTATGCATTACATATCTTATTTTTTTTTTAATCTGTTATTAATGTTATTTTTTAAACTTTATATTTTTCTGTTTTTAGATGTTAAATTAACTATTTTTCATTCTTTAAATCAAATTCATTTTCATAAAATTATCGAACAGGGAAAGAAATTGAGGGAGGGGGTGGTGTATCTAGAAAACGGTGGGTGACTGGGCAAAATTGAGTCATATTCGTCTTTCTGGAGGTCATTTTACATAAGAATCAGCAAGAACGGTATCAGATCTCAATTTTTTTTTTTTTTTTTTTTTTTTCAGAGCAGTGTAATTGGTCAAAAGGTATTTAAAAAATCCCTATTTTCAACTAAAGATTATTATCGTTAGCTAACTTTCAGTAAATTTTTTTGAGGAAATCTTTACCAAAAATATCACTTTAAACTTAAGAACTATTTTGGTGCCCCTGGATAAAGGTGCCCTAGGCCAAGGCCTAGTCGGCCTGTGCGATAATCAGGCCCTGTTAGGTAGTTGAATATATGCATAAACAGGGCATTTAGAACATCTCTCTCTCTAAAAAAAAGGGGGGGGGGGACTTGGGAACATATTTATTTTACACATAAATATCAGTAATATATATATATATATATATATATACTCTTTATGATCTTGAGGACCCTAAAATGCTTAGCACTCCATGGGGTGTGTGTGTGTGTGAAATTTCTGAATAGCTAGGCCCAATGAGTATGACTTGAATTCAGATTCGACATTTACTGTGTACCAGCTTTGATAAGAGAACTTTCAGCCTCTGCTGCAGCTTGCTGCTTTAAGATAATTTTTTTTAAATTATCTAAGAAATATCATACCAAGTACCAACTAGAAAATAGAAGCTTTAAGATCATTTTTGCACAATAGGTCAAATTAAACTGGGATCTACAAAGGTTTGCAAAAAAATTTGGACTGTATGCAAGTGTCATGAACTGCTGCAAATTAGAATAAGTATGTGTCTACAAGAGTTTGAATGACAAACAAAACATATTTATTGCCTTTCATGAAGTGAAACAATATATATACATACATATTTATTAAGATATTATAACAAAAGATGCAAGCTTACTTCATTCTCTGTTGTTAACAAAGCTGGATATTAACCAAATAAATAATGCAATTCAACTACCTCAAGGAAAAATAAGAATTGTACCAACATCAGCTGCCTCTAATATTTAATGGGGCGAGCCCTGACTAAAAATTTTTCTTGATCTTCATGCAACACCATTATTTTGATGCATTTACTGCAAGCAAAATGATTGGTTAATCAATTCATGAATAAATTTTTAAACAAAAATTAAATAAGGGGAATAATGTACATTCATGTGATGCAGTGCTGACTATATAAAAACAAAAATATCCTTTCATCTCTGAAGTTAAAATCTGATGTAATGATGTTTTTTCTATGGCAGAATCTATGAAAATTGAAAATGGACTGACACACTCAAAAGAGAGTGATGAAATTTAACTAATTTGATTCTCTTTGAAAATTATAAATAAAGAGTAAAAACGTTATTTTGTAATATTTTAGTAATATTTTTAATTTTGTATTTACTTTAATTAAAAGTATAATGCCTTAATTGCAATTATACCAGAAGTGTATCATTGTAGTTTGTGATTTGTCTGTAATAATGTGTTTAAATATATGCAAATATGTATTCATGCTAAAATTTTTTATAAATACTGCTGTATACCTGAAAATATCTTTTTTTTTTTAAAGCTACCAGAAAGCTTGGAGAGATTATGTTAAGTACAGACATTTGTTAGCTAATAAACCAAAAGTAAGTTATGCTGATAGGCATAAACTAAATCAGAAAGAAAATAGACTTCAAGAGATGAGAATGGAAAAGTAAGTAGTTTTAGTATATATTTTTTCTGAGCTTGTTTTATATGAAGAAATTTTCAGATAACAAGCTAAATTAATAATTTTGTGTTAAAAATTGAGTTTTTAAAATAAACTTACATGATTTTTTTTTTTCTCACATTTTATAGATTTACTTGAAAAATTCATTATTTTATCAAAAGGGTTTACATTGGATTTCTAATTTTGTCTTTTTTTTCTTATATTTTAATTAATTATTGATTATATGTTTAAGTTAACTATTTATTAATTATTATTTTACATGGTTAATGTAAAAATGTTTTTACGCTCATGATTCAGATCAATATATGATATTAGAGATATCAATTAATACAGTTAGGCAGATAATTACAAATTGTTTCTTTCGGGATAGAAAAATTATCTGCTAAATACATATGATAACAGATCGCTGTATTTTTTCATCTCACCTGTGAAATTTAACAGAGAGAGAGAGAGAGACCCAACATTTAATGTTCATGTTTTAGAATTTTTCACCTCTCTAGCTCCTCAGAAGATTTTTAACAGTTACAGGGTTGCCACAGGCTACTAAAGGGCAACTATTTGCAAGTATTTTCAGCCTGATGAGACTTTCTTTGTCTGATGAGACTTTTTCTTTGTTCACTTACAAAAAGGAAAATAAAATAAAAAATTCAAAATTTTGGAGAAATTAGCAGAATTATAAAAATATGACTCATTTTAATTGCACAACATTAACATCCAAACATAAAATTATTCGTCATGTTGTCACACTAAAAATATTTATTTTAATGTTAACTTGGTGAGATTCAACTAGAAAACAGCCAATCCTGTGCAATCATGGTTAAGGTAACACCTGTTTGTCGATCTTTCAGTCATGCTTGCTGGGCAAAAATGAAAATTTCCATGATTTTGTTGTGTTTTTACAAAATTCCCTGATATTTCCAGATTGATAAAGTACCTTGATTTTTCCATGATTTCCCTGTTTTCCCTGATTGTCGCCACCCTGCAATAAGAATTTGCAGGAGTGGTATTGAGACCGATTTTCATGCAGAGCAGTGTTATTGATTCTAATTGTTAATTACCTGATGACCAACACTTTAGCTTTGGTTCCAGATATCCAGGGACTACTTAATATGTAATATCTAACCACAAGCAGACTTAGATAAATTAAAAAACTTTCTCTGCGAACACAAAAATAAAATTTTTAGCAAATGACGTTCATGCATTTGTGTATGTTATCTAAGTCTGACCACAAACACATTCAAAAAACATATTAATCAGCTAATTTTTCTCTTAAGGTTGTCCATTTTTACTTTCTCATACCCATAAGGTAGAGAAAGTATTGTTTTTGGGTCAAATTTTCAAAAGCGAGTTTCTGTCATATTTACATGTTTTGAGGTCCCCTGAATCCGAAAATCATGTTTTAAGTGGTTGGTCTGTGTGTGTGTGTCTGCGTGTCTGTCAGTTATCAAGATACCTCAAAAACAAATGGTAGAAGAAAGTCTAAACTTGGTATTCTAAATGTGTATGATATAGGGATGCTACACTAAGCTTTTTCGTTGAGATGAAGCAAATGGGGACGCCCAAGAGAATTCAAATATATTACGTCTATGAGGGAAATTGCAGGTAAGTAGAGTTTAACAGCTATAGACTGCACTAAAATAAATGGAATGAATATATATTTTTTATATGCATAATAACATATCTTGTGTAGAATATGGTTAGGAAATCATTCATTGTTCATTTACAGGGCTACACAAAATAACTAGATTTTAGTGCAACAACAGCTGAAAATTAATGAAAGTGTATTTCAGGTTGTGCCGTATGTTATTACTATAGGATTATATTTAGGTGCACCATTTGGTCTGTACATAATCTTCAAAAGATATACATGGCTGCAAATATTTAAGCAATAACATTCCTTTTTATTGTTAGTGGAAGTGCATTACTATAATATTTTATCTTGTCTTGGAAAGTTGCTCAGGAACTGAAATGAATTCCTCATAGACATTGGTAAATAATATATGTTTTAAAGCTAAATATTCATTGCTTGTTTTTTGTATATTTACACGTTTTGAGGCTTCCTGATTATCGAAGTCAAATTTTTAACATTTGATCTTTGTGTCTCTTAGAGTAACTTAAAAACGAATAGTTTTAGGAGATCCAAATGCTGTATTTTCAAGTTAATAAGTTTGTTGCTGGAAAAGTTTGATCAAGACTGGTAAGTTTCAAGGAATGTGTTTTCAAGGAATGTGTGCATGTGAAAGTTGTCTGAATAATTTTAAGTGAACTTTTAATAACAGATTTAAATTCTATATAAATGTATGTGCAGTAATTAAATGGGGTGTTAAGTGGGGTGGTAGCCCCCCTCACACAGAACTAGTTATCATATAAAACTCTTCCGAAGCTTAATTTTAATTGTTTTAACACATGTTTACATATCAGTTCTCGTTATCTTTCCTCTTAATCTCCAACTTATATTTATAGTATTAAATTTCTGGGTAAGAGAAAGTCATGTGAATGACACACCAGATTATATTTTTATACTTTTGCATTGGAAAGTGTCTCGTCATGAAATTAAGTTGACAGAGGAAATTTAGAATTTATTAGCAATTCATGATTTTGAATAGAGATTTATAATTTTTCAGTAGGGTTTTCTTAAATTAAATTGTAATTATTTTATATCCTTTCATTTTCATGTATAACTATCCTACTCATTAATTTAGATCAACCAACCATGATCACTACAATACATGTTATTGAATATGGGCATTTACTTTTTCATATAATAATACTTTTAAGAATTATATAATTATACTTTTGTCAAGGATTGTAATTAAAGTACCATAACTTAAGTCTTAAGAATTGATTAACACAATCTAGAAACCTTTCTGAAAAATATAGTTTATGTTTTGTGGCAAATCTAAATTGTTAAAAAGAATAAACATTGAAGGTTTTTTTTATTTAATTTACACTGTGTTATATTATTTTAATTATCTTAAACTTAATTCTTGTTTTTATATTTCAGTGATTTAAAGAGAGATGTTACTGTAGTCATTAGTAGTCAGGATTTTTTCAAAACTGGAATTATGAGTGATATAGTACAAGTAAGGCTTTTATTGTATATATTATTAACGGGAAGAAAAAAAAAACCCTCTGTATATAATTATGTAGTGTTGACTCTAGGGGGGGAAAATATATATATATATATATATATATTTTTTTTTTAAGTGTGCAATTCTTTTTTAAAAGGCTCCTCCTCAAGAAGGGCACTCTTGCAGAACAAAACATATTTCAAATTGATTTGTTTAGAGTCCCCTTTTATAAGTAGAATTTTGTGATATTTTCCTTTGAACAATTGGTGGTTTTTATTATATTTTCCAGTGATAAATTGAGGAATTTAGTAATCCCACTAGCACTCAGCAAATTTTGTGTTTTGTTTTCCAGCAAGCAATTGATGAATTTTGCTGTTTTTTCTTAAATTGGTGAAAAGCATACCCCCTCCCTGAAGATCAGTGAATTTTGTATTTCTGTTCTTTCAAACAAAAGGTGAATTTTGAGGGTTTTTTGTGTGAACAATTAACAAATTCCGCATTTGCAATGCTTTAAAGTGACACTGATTGGTTATATATATATATATATATATATATATATTTTTTTTTTTTTTTTTTTTTTGCTATCGACTAATGATTCTTTCTTATGCCTGAATGAAAGTTCTGCAACTCTTTTCCCACAACCGATTGAGAAGTTTTGTGATATTTTACACGTACCAATTGTCATATTTTGAGATTTTTGTTTCACTGCCGTAATTAGAAATTTAATTTAGTTAAAAAAGTGCAGGCTTCTAGGCATGAAAAAAAAAAAAAAAAAAATATTGCTGCCAGGCATTGCACTCTGTCAGATCGGTCTAGAGTCAACAATATTGTGTAAAACTATTAAAAGTTTTGTTAAAATTCTGAAGAAAATCATGCTTATATATATTTTTTCCTTTCAGCATGCCATGTTACTACCTGTTCTTGTATGCCACCTGAGATTTCATCAGTCTTTAACCCATTTGGAAAAGAAAATTGGCTATCAGTTTCAAGATAGATTTTTATTGCAGGTAATGATTTATATTTACTCTTTTTCTATATACAGTTGAACCTCGTTAATGTGAACACTGTTACCGTGAATTACTTTTAACATAACAGATTTTTTTTACCCCCTTGAGATTCACGTTAACGAGGTTCGACTGTATTATTAATCAATAGATGAACATAATTGAAAAAAATATTTACTAAATAAAGTATTGTTGCATAAAGAAAATAACTAAATAAGTAAACAATTTGACATTAACCATTTGCTGGTTCAATTAATTCCATGTCTGAAGATAAAAAAAGTCAATTTTTTTATTGCTTATTTTCGTAGTTATAAATTTTTAAAAAATATAATAATACCATTCGTATATAATACTTTCTGAAAAAAAATTAAAAAAAAATATTTCAGCAGTAGATTCTATTTTTTTTTTTTTTAAACCAGCATGATGAAAGCAATTCTTGATGGTTTTTTCTTTCACATCATTCCATGCTGCTTTGCAGAGGTGCAAAGCATACATCATAACCTTGCCTTTCAGAGAACAAAACAGACAATCCCTGATAAAACTGGGAGAGTACAAATCTGCGACATAAACTGATCCTCTCGCGTTTATCTTATACTATTAAGTGAGCAATATTTGTATATATACACCGTGGCCAATAAGTTCTCATACACTTTCAAATTTTTATTACAATAACACAAAATAAATTATAGAAAAACTTTTTACATCAAATTAAAGTAGCAATCATTGAGTATCTTTACAATAAAGCCTTTGGAATAATTCCGCCTTTTAGTTTCTTAACGAGCTTAAGTCTCTTTTCAAATCCATCACATGCGGCACGCACGGCCTCCATTGACATTTCCTACCATATCTCTTGAATTACATTTTTGAATTTGCTCAAATCAGTGATTTTATAGTTATTCAGTTGGGAGAGCATATATGACCACGCAAAATAATGAAGCGGGTTCATATCGGGGGAGTTGGGGAGCCATTCGTTCTTTGAAAAAAAATCAGCTAAATTTTGACAGCACCACTCCTGAACCACACGTGCGGTATGAGAAGGTGCACCATCTTGTTGGAAGCAGAAATATTACGCCCTATACATACTCTGGACATTTGGGAGTAAAACGTTTTCCAAAACCTCAGTTTTATAATATTGGACATTGATTTTTAACCCCTTATCAACGAAGACTAACGGGAGTTTTCCTCTTTTGGAAATAGCGGCCCAAACCATCAGAGACGAAGCATTTTGATAACGCGGAACGTAATGTTGGCTCTCAGGGATGTTATCAATAGAAACTGACCATACTCTGTCATTTTTGGGATTGAGACTGTGCTGTAAACTGAATAGTTTCTCGTCTAAAAAGACAAATTCATCCCCAGCGTGCCAAGCAAAAAGTTCTTCCACCCTCTGCTTCCCTTTCATCTTACAAGACTCTAAAACTTCGTGAATTTTAAGTTTTCTATAAACCTTGCACCCAAGGTCCTTTTTCAGAATGTTTCACATTGACTCCTTCGATATTTTGTGCTCTCGTGTTAGTTTTCTAGCAAATCTTTGTCCGTTTCGTCGTATCCTTTCCCTGACCCTTTTCGCAGCCTCTTTTGTCAGAACGGACCTCGGTCTGCCAGATCTTTTTCTGCCATCGACAGAGAACGTCTTATTATACCTTCTGATAGTTCTGTAAATGAACTATCTCTTCAGTCCCAGGGCTTTCAAGTCTCTGAAAGTTTCACTGGCTGCTCTTCTTTGACGAATTTATTTATTACAATTTCTCTCAATTTCTTCATTCTACCTAATTAAAGAAAAATTATAATTACTACAACATTTACACTTGCAATAGCTTTATACCTTACACTAAATTGGCTGCAAAATAATTGGGACTACAGTAACACATATGTACAACTTTTCAACGTGCTTCAAAAGTTGTGAGAGAACTTATTGGTCACGGTGTATATGTATATTTCACTGTTCTCGAAAATGGTAGCTTGGATAGTCACATGATTTAACACAAAGGTGCCCTCCGAAGGGTCATTGTGCACATCGAAGACAGATTTTCGAATTTTTGATTAGTTTTCTTTTAATTAATAAAAATATGAAAATAAAACTTCCCATTTCTATAATGATGCAGAATGGAGAATCTTAGGAGGGGTTTGATTAGTTTATTTGATTTTTATTGATTTGAGTGTATTTTACATTGAACTACAGCTACGTTATGAAGAATTACAAGAGATTTGATTCGTTTATTTGATTTTCATTGATTTGAGGGTATTTTATGTTGAAGTAGAGCTATGTTATGAGGAATTACGAGAGATTTGATTGGTTTATTTGATTTTCATTGATTTGAGTGTATTTTAGATTGAACTAGAGCTATGTTATAAGGAATTACGAGATATTTGATTGGTTTATTTCATTTTCATTGATTTGAGTGTATTTTATGTTGAACTAGAGCTACGTTTAGATTTTATGTAAAAATATTTGAATTTTTAATATTTTAATTATGCGACTTTTACAGAGAACAAATTACGATTGGCGCCGCAGGCATCCGAGAGCATATTTTTTGGTAAAAATTTTCATGGGTGTCTGGCCAGCTAGTGTATTTACTTAAGAGAGCAGCAGATTGTATGCTTGCTATCAGTGGCGGTTCGTTCCCCCCTCCCCCCCCCCAGAAATATTCGGAGTAATAATTTTATCAACTTACAAAATATTTTGGAAATAAATATTATTAAATTATATAGTACTATGCATACAGAAGAGCAGATTATTTCATTATCATGAAAAATTATTAAAAGGTTGCGAAAGGTTAACCAGTTTTAAACATAATAAGGTCTCCAAAGTTTGTAAAGCGACTGCTCATTCATACAGCTCCCGAAAAAAGGGATTTCTTTAGGGAAAGGACAGTTAAAACCGCCCCTACTCGTTTTCCCTATCAGTTTCGACCGTATAAAACTGAGCACGTTGGAGCTGCATCTGATGCAGCTCCGATCGGATTAGGGATTTCAGTAATGCTGTAAAAGAACGATTTCCCTTTGGAATTTACGGTTTTCTTCACAGTTTTTAATGTAGTACTCACTGTCTTTGAAGATTATTTATGTATGAGAGGTAGAAAATTTAGCATGAAGGTTATTCACAATTATATGAGAAAATAGAAGTCATTTTTATTTATGTTTTCAAATAGATTTTTATTTTATATTACATGAACATTTCACATGGTTTTCCGGTTTCTTGCTTTTCCAATGGCAGAAACATTGAACAGACAGAATCTCAATTTTATACAAATATTGCCTTCCATATCCATTAAAATATGTATTTAAAATTTATCAAGTGTTTAATCGCTTTCTTGACGAGGTTATCAATTATTATTATTATTATTATTTTTTTTTTTTTTTTTTGCACTTTTATTGTAGTGATTAATTAAAAAAAATAAAAAAAACACAAGATTTTAATTTCTGACATTTTTCTACGACGAAATCAAAAAGCATTTATATTACATTTTAGCAGTGTTGTTCTGCTTCAAAATCTATGAAATTTATATAAATTATTCTAATGCATAACGAAATTATCCATTTAGAAAATATTGTATTTTTCCTGTATACTTCTTTTACAAGGACACACAAAACATGCAGAATGCAATCTTGGCTTGGTTGTGCATGGTTTTAGTTTTGTGATAATATTTCAAACCAAATTTAATTGGTATATGCTATTGAAGTCTTTTTAAATACAGTCAAACCTGTCTATCTCAAAACCTGCTTATCTCGAAAACCTGCCTATGTCGAATTTTTTCAATTTGCCAAACCTGTTATCAATCTCGAATTTTCGTAAGAAACACAAAATTCCAGTTTAGAGCCTTATTGACCTTGACAATCTCACCAGTCCCCATTTCTGCGAAATACGTGAGGACTTTGGGGGCGCTTTGGTCAGGGATTGCGTGGGAATTGTACTAAAAATGGGTTTTCTTCTCTGGAATGATAAGGGAGGGGGGAATAGGAGACAGCAGAAGAAATTTTGTAGAACTGTTTCTCAGTCTTAGCCTAACAACTAAAGTATCATCTTGCATTTTGCTGTCTTGATTTTAGAACTAAAAATGACAGGTGTGAAAAGAAAATTGAACGTTCTAACCATCGAAAAAAAAATGGAAATTCTGTCTTTTTTGAAGGAAAACCATACTATGAAGAAAAGCGTAGTCGCCGCTAAATTTGGAATTCCACCCAGTACTCTTTCCACCATCATGAAAAACAAAATTATCATACAAAAGAGCTTCGAAAACAGCTGCAAAACAATGAAAAAAAGCCGTGCATACTGTTTTCCTGATGTGGACAAATGCGTTAGAAAATGGTTCGAACAATATTGTGGAGAAGGAGTTCCTATCAGTAGCTTAATGCTTCAAAAAAAAGCTGAAGACTTTGCTAAAGAACTCGGATTTGATGGTTTCAAAGCAAGTTATGGTCGGCTTGAAAGCTTTAAAATGAGAAATGACATTGTCTTCCGAAAACTTTGTGGAGAAAGCGGATCTGTACCAATAAGTGCCGTCGACGATTGGCTTAAAAAGCTCCCATCTTTGTTGCAAAGATATGATCCAGCTGATATTTTTGACGCCGATGAAACTGGCCTTTTTTTTTTTCAGTGTTTGCCGAATAAAACGGCAATTTTTAAAGGAGACAAATGCAAAGGGGGCAAACAGAGTAAATTGCGTGTCACTATACTTCTAGCTGCGAATCAAAATGGCACTAAAAAACTTTCGCCAGTAATGATTGGTCGTTTAGCCAAACCAAGATGTTTTTCAAAAGTGAAATCTTTTCCATTTGTTTATAAATCAAACAGAAAATCTTGGATGACCAGCGAAATTTTTAGCGAGTGGTTGAAGAAAGTCGATAAATCCATGGGATTGAAAAAAAGAAAAATTCTCCTCTTCATTGATATCTGCGGCTCCCACAAGAATCTTCCAACAACGAAAAATGTTACGGTAGAATTCCTACCCCCGAATACAACTTCGAAACTTCAACCTTTAGATCAAGGCATTATTCGGAGTTTTAAAGCAGAATATCGTAAAGAACTTGTTCGAAAACTCATCAGCGCAATTGAGGACGGAGAAAAACTTCTCAGCATAACTGTTTTGGATGCAATGAGGATGGTAGACTGTGCTTGGAGATGTGTCACAGAAAAAACTATATAAAATTGTTTTTAAAAAGCTGGATTCGAGCAATCATGCTTAGTCGGAATAGAAACCGAAGAGCAACCGGCCAAGGAAACTGATGAAAACCCGAAGGAATGGATGATTATCAGAGAGAAATTGAATATTGACACTTCATTTAAAGATTTTATAGAAGTAGATGAATCAGTGGTAACGAATGGAAAATTATTAACTGATTCCGAAATTTTAGAAAACGTTCGTGGAACTTCGGATGATGAAGAGGATGATGATAAAGAGGACAGCATCAATATAGAAAGAGTTGTTACGCCAAAAGAAGCAGAAAAAGCCATTGAAACATTAAGAATTTTAACTCATTTACGTAAAGAAACTTTACATACTTCTTGAGGAAAGCCTTAGTACTTGCAGGAAGGGGCCCCTCCCATCGTCAGAGGCAGCACGGTGGCGGCTTGCTTAGTTGTATTGCTGAAAAGAAGAACCAAAGAGCAAATTTGATGCGTTGCTGGAAAGCAGACGTACAGGATGAATCGGGAAATTAATGAAACTTAAGGAAATTTTGATTAAATGGTAAATATTAGATTGTTCCTAATACCAATCCTATTTTAAAGGCAGTTGTTCCTGGCATAATTGCCAACCTATATGGACTCTAGGTTAATTTTGGCAAATTCTTACATGATTAAAAATATTGGACGTAGATTTTTTAGGCAACAACCATTCACAATGAGCCTTAATTTTTATGTGCACTGTTTTTAAAGTCTTAATTTTGATACTAACTGCCAGAGGGTTTAAATTCATCCTTCAATTTTCTATTAGTTATTTTACACAATTACAATACAGTCGAACCTTGTTTACGTGAACACGCTTAACGTGAATTACTTTTAACATGAACCATTCCCACAATCCTCGTCAAAATACAGATTAATTTAGTCATATGTAGATTAGTTACTGATAGCATGAACTACTGATAACATGAACAAGTTTTTTATCCCCTTGAGATTAATGTTTATGAGGTTCGACTGTATAATCTTTATGTCTATTTGGCAAACTTCTGATCAGACTCGCTAAATCATTAAGGGAAATATTTATAAGTTTTGCGTTTCACTAAAGAGTAATTTATTGACTTATTTATTTCACCATCTTCTTTTACTTAGTCAAATAGGAAATCGAACTTGTTTTTTTATCATTAAAAAGTAATTTATTGACGAATAATTTTAGAATGAATTTTGCATTATAAATTTTAAATATGATTATTTCAAATTTATTTTAGCTTGCTCTGACTCATCCTTCCTACAGAGAAAACTTTGGTACTAACCCAGATCATGCACGTAATTCTTTGACTAACTGTGGATTAAGGCAGCCTCAATATGGTGATAGAAGAATACATTATATGAACACACGTAAAAGAGGTATTTAATTTGAACAAGATTTATATAGTATTTATTTTTGCTATTTGAAGTAAGTTAAAATACAATCATTTTAAAATTATATATATTTTCTTTAGATGAAAATCTATTTTGTAAAGTTGTGATAAGATGAATAGTGTGTCTCAGTTGTTTACTCTTTTATTACAAGAGTTTTGAGTGACTTTCTGTAAAAAGTTATGCTTTTACCAATTTAGTAAATCACTAAATGTTATTTGCTTTGACTTTAAAATTGGACTAGCAGCTGATATATATCAAGATCCTCTGAGGGCTGAAAATCTCAAAAGCATTTGTCAACTCAAACCCAATCTTCTGAAATGTTTGCTTTAGAAACCTTTAATTTTTCTTTCTTTCTTTCTTCTTCTTCTTTTTTTTTTTTTTTTTTTTTTCCATGTTTCTTATACTTAAAATAATTAATTCATATTGTTTGCTTATCTAGTAATATTTCTATGCATTTTTTGTTAACATACCATCATTATCATTCATTAAAATTTCGCTTGGACATTCAAATGAAATCATAATTGTTTTGTTTTAAAGGAGAGATAGAGAGAGAATAAACTTTCTAGATAAAAAAAAAAAAATAATAATAATAAAAGAAAGAGAGTGAGATATATATAGATTTTTTTTTCTATTTGCTTTTTTTAAAACTTAATATTTTTTTGTATTTGTTAATTTGCAATCTACAGTTCTTCAGGAATATTATGCATATTTTTAAATGAATTTGAAAATGGAACATATGTTAATAACTGATTTTATTTTTTAAAAGAGAGAGGAAAATTTTTTTTTTTTCAGTTTTCTGCTCTTAATCCTTTATATTACAATTTTGTTTTCATTAGTATAAAATGTTTTTTATTTAATAGTTATAATTTAAAATAAATTAATTAGAGAGGATAAGCCTATTTTAGAAGACTTAATATTTTTTTATATTTCATAATTGGCTATCTACAATACCTTAGAAATGTTATATTTCATTTTAAATGAACTTGAAAAATAACGTTTGTAATAACTGATTTTATTTATTTTACTTTATTATTATTATTAATTTGCTATATAAATTTTCAAATTTGTATTTATGTTTCTTTCTTTCTCTCTTTCCAAAGGTATTAATACCCTTATAAATATTATGTCAAGATTTGGGAGTCGAAAAGAAACTCTTTCCAGAATTAACCATAATGAAAGGCTGGAATTTCTTGGTGATGCTGTAGTTGAATTTTTGTCTAGTATACATTTATTTTACATGTTTCCTGATTTAGAAGAAGGTGGCCTAGCTACATATCGTGCAGCTATTGTTCAAAATCAGCATTTGGCAGTCTTATCAAAAGTATGCTTTTGCATTTTATATCAAATTTTATGCTTCATTTTGTACTGTCAATATATTTTATCAAGATTAAATATTTTTAGAATATTAGTCTGGGATTGTACTGTAATTGCTGAATAAAAGTCAAAACATCAAAGAAAGAGAGAGAATTTATTTAGAAATGTGAAAGTGGTATTTGTTTGCGAAACAGTGTCTTCTTTAATGTTGTGTTTGTTCATCATATCCTTTTTGAATAAAAATAATAATATATTTTATTTAGTCTCCAAAATTTACTATCCTTGAAGTATTGTTAGTAGTGGTTCGGAATCCACTTTAAGGCATAGGACCAGTTCTAATGGGCCTAACTTTGCAAAAAAAATACATGGAGCCACACCCCTACATCCAAACTCTACATTTAAAATTCCGTATATTTTTGTTGAACGTCTCGTTCATTTTATTTCTTTCATAATTGCATAGAAAAGAAGCACATTTCCATATTTCTATAAGTTCAGCTTATTCTATTATTGTAAGCTGACTGATCAACAGTAACCTTGTTGTAAAAATAGTTTTAAACATATTATAATGTATAAATTGTATTAGTATTTATATTACTGTATTTTCCTGCATATAGTCTGCCTGTTTTATTCTTAAAACTGACAAAAATTTTTTTTAGATAATCTGCACCACAGTATAATCCGTAGATTATATGCAGGAAACTATGATATATATTTTATTATCATACAGGATTAATTGTTAATTTTTTTTTTCCCAGAAACTTGAATTGGATAGATTTATGTTATATGCTCATGGATCTGACCTTTGCCATGATTTGGAACTTAGACATGCTATGGCAAATTGTTTTGAAGCTTTGATGGGTAAGTCCCCCCCCCCCCCCCCTTCTATATATTCATTAACTTTGCTGGTCTTTTTAGGTCCTTATGACCAAAACAGTGAAATTACTTATTCATTAAAAACAGTATGAAATTGAAAACTGTATAAACTGTTGCAGTATTAAAATATGAACTTAGAAGTATATATTAGAATCAGTTTATTGTAAAATACTGTAAAATATTATCCTATTCAGTTGTGAAAAAAGAAGAAAAAAAATTAATTAATAAATGTCAACGAATATTTAATTTTTAAAAATCCTATATTTTTAAAATATTATTTTTCACCCCAACTCAAAGCAAGAGATCAGAAGCTGAGAAAAATAAAATAATGTTTTGATTCAATCGCATCACATCCCAATATAGAATATAGAATATTAGACAATTATGTGCACATGGTTTGTTTTACACTTAAATGAATTATGAGACAAAAAAAAAAGGTATGAATTTGTTACATAGCTTCAAGCAAAAAAGCAATATAAATAAATGAAAATCTTCTACTTCATATTACTAAAAAAATAAGTCTCCCTCACCCCCACCCGATTGTTCCTGTCTTCTTCCAGTTGTTGTATTTCATACTCTGCAACACATGGTCACTAAGCCTATAGCTAAACATACATATTTTATTTAGATTGCATATATTCATTTATAGATTCAAATTACACATGAGCCAATTTGAAATCCACGATATATAATTTTATTAATTTATGCCCTATTTAAACTATCTTTATCAGAACTTTAGTACAATTTCAATTTGCTGCTTTAAAAAAAAAAAACATTATATATATATATATATATATATATATATATATATTTTAATATAGAGTTTGTTTTTATTATTTTTTTTATTGTGAATTGTTTTCCTTAAATTTACAATCTCTGCTATTCATTCTCTCCTCTTTATTTAATTTGGTGATTTCAAAATGGTGATGTAAATTGTGAAATTAAATACAATATAAAATGTGCATTAAAAACATTCATAAATGTTCTAGGAGCTTTATTTCTTGACAATGGAATTGAAATTGCAGATAAAGTGTTCTCAAAGACGTTATTTTCAGAGCCAGAACTTTTGGAAGTTTGGATGAATTTTTCACGTCATCCTCTTCAGGTAATATTTAGATTTGTTTGATATCTATTATTTTTAGAGTAATGGATAACTGTTATTTTTTACGTTAAAAATGTTTTGCATAAAAAAAAAAAAAAAAGAAAAGAAAAGAAATTACTCTAAATAAATGATTTAGCAAAACAGTACACTGCATTAAAAACCCATTCCAGAATTTTAGAATAGATGCTTTGTTTTCTTCAAGAAATATAGCATTAATCTTGGAATGTAATGGCAGTGGAATTTTACTTTACATCAACAATAAAATATTTATTTTTAATTGTCTTTCTAATGAAACTGACATGTATGTATTTATTAATCATTTGAGTATTCAAATTTTCCTCATTAATTTTTACCTGCACTTTAGTATTTTTAATGTTTATATAAAGCAGGAATGTCTTTCATCTAATTTATGATGCTGAATTTTCAGTGCCTTGTGGGTACTATACTATAGGACTCACATTTTCAAAATCATAGTTTTTGTCAACTTCCGTGGGCCATTCTATCATGACAAAAAAAATGCACCGGAGGACTAGTGTTGAAATATATTAAATAAAGTTTCCAGTTGAAAATAGTACAGCCTTTGCCAGGTGAACAGAGTAGGTACAAGTGTAGCAAACAAAGTGGCAATTAGAAGGCTAAAAAATAAATAAATAAATAAATTTTTATTATTTTTAATCATAAGTAAAGCTGCTTACTTAAAAATTCAGAAGTATACAGATATTTACGTAGCTTAGTATATATGTGAAAAGCTTGGAAGTGGGTCTCACATCACCCATCTACATTTATAAATACAAACTACTGCTGATTCATTGATTAATTTGTCAACACTGACAAGGAGAGGTCACAACATGGAAAATTCAGATTGGGACAAAATTGCACAGAATTATAGTATACTATGATATGAAGGTAACAACATATTAAAGCAGTAGGACCCACTAGCCACAGAATTTCAAGAAAAAAGCATTTAAAGTTCAGTAATCTTTAATACAAGTTATTTCGCAACGTAACAATGTTCCAGTGGCGTGGCCAGCAGAGTAAATGGCTGCCACGCAGAGGGCCCAGGTTCAAAGCTACAGGCGGAAGAGTTTTTTTTCACATTTTATTTATTTAATCTAAACATTATATTTTAGTGTTACTTTCTCTTATAATTCAATTCAAAATTTGAAAATTTTAATAAATTATTTCTTGAACTTAAAAAAGAAAAACAAAACATGTATGTTTTTAAATATTCTGTTTTTTATATTTATAATTTTCTATTAAAAAAAATATATATATATATATATTAAATAATAATAATAATAATTTTTTCAACTTTATTGTTTTAACTGTGAAATAAAGTAAAAATAAAGCAGACTTTTTTAAAAATCTAAACATGTTATTTCATTTCAGGTGTATTTAAAACAATGCTAAACTTTGTTTTTTAAATTTCAGGAAGAAAAAAAAAATATATGACAGAGAAATAATGATTTTAATTGTATATATAATTACGGTCCAAACAAATTAATTACACTAAGCGAGAAAAAAAAGGCCGCACTGCAGAAAAAATGATTTATACTTTTTTTATTTGTAATAACTTTAAAATTAATGTTTGAAACAAATCAAACTGTCTTGTTTGCATAATACCAAAGGGGTGAAATGATACCTATGTACATTTTCGATTTAATAATTCGCTTTACTGCACTCTACGAAGTACTTTTTAAAAATCTGCATAAAACTTTCTTTTTGAACATAATGCAATAACCATACACTTTGTATTCTATTATGATTTATTATATGAAATAAACAAGTTATATTTTAATATATGAAATAAAACTATTTATTTGTTAGATCTAAGCAATTTTTTTATTAAAAATATGTATTCTGCATTGGGTTAATTCCACCTTTATATGGAATTACTGCTTTATTGCACAATGGCATAGTTTTATACAGTGTTTTAATATAAATATCATAAATTTCAGTGTGCCAAATATCACAAATTAAATAATTTTTTCTAGTTCTGGCAGAGCTATAGGCGGCAAATTTCGAATCCTCTCTCCTCTCTCCCGCCTTTTTATAGATGAAACATTTTTGAGCGGATCGCGATTAGGACTATTTCCATTTCTGGTAAAGAAGAAATTCTACTATATCCTTTGTGGGATTTGAAAAAAAGTGAAAAAAGGTGAAGTGAAAAAAGGTATGATTACTTACAGAAAATTATAGCTTCTCATGGGAATGGATAAGAAATTTTGACAATTTGAAGTGAATAAACTTACCACAGATGCCGTGTAATAAGGTGCATTGTCATCTTGAAATGCTGTTTGTGGAAATGTCCAAGATACCTCCAAAATAGTCGGTCAGGCACCACTTTTATAAAGATTGTGTTTTATTTCGAGTTAATTTATCCCTTGAGCATAAAAATTTGCCCGACTGTTTGAAAATTTATGCATCTCCGTACCATAATGTACGGAGAATGTGTCACTGTTTTAAAAGTGTGATTTTCATTAAGTCGGTACCTATTTTCGTTGTCAGATATGCTTGTTTTCTTTAACTCGAAATAAGTTAAACTTGACTCATCAAAGAGAACCAATACAGCCCAATAATTAACTAATCATTTTTTAATTTTTTTAGCCATCTTAGGTCTTGCTTTCCTAATTCTCTTACTAAGAATGGAATTTTTAAAAAAATTCTGTCATTTAAACCTGCTTTGCTTGATAGCTGCTGTACTGTAGTTAAAGAAATTATGCTGCTAAACACTTTTTCTGAATATCTTTTATGCCCTAAATGTAATACAAACTGATTTTATAAGCAATGGCTTTTTAACTTACGGTCATCTCGCTTGGATGAGCAACATGGCTGCCTAAAACCAAATTTCCAGTTTAAACGGCCAAAAAATTTTATATCTTTCTAAAAACCCTTTTACCAATATTTCGTTAACATTTAATTATTTTGCCATCTCACGTATTAAAATATTTTTTGATTTTCATTCAAAAATTAGTACTTTTTGTGGCATTGCTAACTGCCTTATTCTTACCATTTTTGAAATAATTTCTAAAATTACAATTTTCCTGACAATCACATTTTTTTTTTAACACTGGACTCAAAGCTAAAGCGTATGTGGAGGACAACATAATAAAATCTGTTTGAAATTTTTCTTTTTAAACGATAAAATTGGCAGTTGTAGAAGGCAAAAAGGAAAATATCGAAGTGCAGCTTTTTTTTTTTTTTTTTTTTTTTTTTTTTGTGGCTTAGTGTACTTTTCCAATCATTACAGCTTCTTAAAAACTTATAATTCGGGATTCTGATTATATTATATCATATTACTGGCAAGCAAATACTCGAAATATGTATCACCTTTAAATGTAGAGTTTAAATATTAATCAACTTATGTTTTTCTTCGACAATCTATTTTTTATCCTTCTGCGCACAAAATAAAACGTCAGCTGCTCTCTAATATTAGCAGTCTCAAAATGGTTAGGTAATTCATACATATTAAAACCATATCAGGAAGCCATAATTAAGGTAAAAGATGTGAAGATAGTCTGAAATTCAATTTCAAATTGATGTAAGCAGGGGTGTTTGTGTTCAGGGTTTACCCCTGATTTCAGGGTTTTTACTCTTTCCCATGTGTATATTTTATTTCCTATGAAGTTATTTTTTGTTTTCATTGGTGGTTCATTTGTCATACAGGTGATATGTAAATGAAATGTAAAAAGATTGAGGGCTTCTGGCCTAAATAGTTCGAGTATTATTTGATATTTTGAGTTTTTTCTAATTTGAGTCTCTAATTTTCAGGGTTTTTACCTTTGAGTCACAATCACCCCTGTGTAAGGGATATTTCTGAGTGTTTTTCTAAAAATCATTATTTTTTTATGGTTTTGAACCAAGTCTGTTCTTTGCCAGAACTTAGAGTAAACAATCTCTTGCCATTTGGTGAAATTAATTGGTTTTGCTTTTAATTTTTCTTTTTGATTTCCCCTCCCTTCCCCCACTGTAAAAGGTAGGTAGAATTAAGGTTAGGGAATTTACTGAAAATCTTACCAGCAAGGAACATTTTTCTTACTGACCAGTAATATAAAGCTGAAAACTTGTAATTGGTAAATAAATACATTAATGTCTGATGTGCTCAATAACAGAATTTTCTGCACCAATCTAGCAAGTTGAATTTTATCTGCAACTGAAAATTATTTGACCAGGTTTACTATTATAGTAAGAAACAGTTACTCATTCAAAGAAAGCATTTGCAAGGAAAAGTACATTTAAAATAATCTAGAAACAAAAAATATATTGGAGACTATTTTTTTAAAGTCAACCATTTTTTTTTTTATCTGTAGCATCTCCTACCATGCTGCAAATTCATGAGGGAAAAAATCTTAAAAGCACTTTATGCCTAATCAATTAAAGAAACAAGTGTAATATCCAGTGGCGTAGCGTGATATTGGAATCTGGGCATGCTCTAAAGCAACTGTGGAAAGAGCACTACTCCTAAATTCGTTATCATTTCTTATAATTTAAGTACGTAAATTTCCAATTTCTCCAAACCATAAATATAATTTTATACTCGAATTTTACGAATTTATCTTGACAGCATATATTTAAATCCCACTTATTATAATTTATTGAAGGACTAGTAGGTTTTACATGCGTCACTGGTTACTATATAAAACTGAATTCTCAAGGAAATTGAATCACTAATTTTTTATATATCACTTTATCAGGGGTCGTACTCTCCTCCCTTTTTTCAGGACACTCCAAGGGATAAGAAATTTTCTCCTTTTTCGCCACCACTAATATCTTGCAGAAATTTTTCTGATATATTTAGAATAATGTTCCCTGATTATACAGGCTAGAAACTTTTGTATAAAAAAAGTGGGGACAATAAATTTGAAAATTTCTTATCTCTGAGAGTGTCCTGAATAAAGGGCGGAGAGTACGACCCCTGCTTTATACATATGTATAATTTCATTAAACTAACGCAAACTATGGCAGTAACTTCCTTACAGTGTCAGATCCAGGTTCCCACTGCTTGTGATTACGTTTTAACTCGGACCACAAATAGTTCTTATACATAAACTTAATTGTTGCACATTTTAATAAAGTTTAAAACGTAATAAGTTTAATTATTTTTATTATATTGACATTTGATTCCAAAAGTGAAAATAAATAAATAAATAAATAAAAAGAATAAACATTTCCCTTTCAAAGAAATTTTTATGTTTCCAAATAAAAAATTGTTTTGAAGAGGCAACTATTGAAATAAAATACCTTATTTTGTTCAATTAAAATAAAAATTTGTCGATAGCTTCGCTTTTTAAAAGGCATCGCCTGATAGAGAAAGTGTTGCTATGTAGTAACCGTAGTAAGCTAGTAACCATTGCTAAGGAATGGGGATGACTAAAAATAAAAATTGGACAATTTGAATAAAATTTAAGAAAATGAAATGGAAAAATTTGGAGGGGGGTTGGGGAAGAGGGTAAATATTCTCATTCAAAAAGAAAAAAAAAAAAAAAAAATCTCGATGAGGTGTTCATTTACCAATATCCAAGCTATACCTCTGCCACATGTTGTAGCTCTGTAATCAAAGGCTTGAGCTTCAGAGCCAAGTTCTTACAAAAGGAAATTTTAATACAACTATTTTTATAATATTGCAGTTTCTCACTTGACGAATTGTTGATATTCGTTTTACCTTTTAATAAATAAATAAATAAATAAAATACTATATAAAAATTATGGTATCTAAATTTTTATTTGTGAATCTCTGCCCAGAGTGCACACAGACACACAGGGAGAGACAGACAATTCTCTTTATTCATAGAGAGATAACATAATAAATAAAATTTTGATCATAATTTTACTTCTTTCGGAAGTTTTCGTTTGGTATGAGTTATTTAAGAAAAGTATAAAAAAAACTGCAGTAATTTTCCTGTTGCATAAAATAGCAGAGATATTTTTTCAGAATTTTTTTCAAATTTTATTTTATAGTTGTCATCCTTTATAAATAAATTCAGTTTTTTCTTTATTTTCTTTCTTTTTTTCTTTCTTTTTAATTACATCATTGTAAAATGAAGCATTAAATTTTACTTTATCAATAATATTTTTTAACTAGCAACATCGTCAATCTATTCAGTCATTCTTGTCTTTGAGTAGTTGGACAAAATGGAAAAACTAGTTCTCACTGACTACGCGAACACTTCTACGGAAGATAAGAAAATGAAAATCCCTAATACTTTAGCAGTACGGGAAAACTCCAGGACATGCTGCCGACGGATAGCATGCCTTCGATCCTTTAAACAGCGGAAATCCCCTTGTGCGGGAAAATTAACGCAATGAAAATTTCCTCACACAACAAAAATTCCCTATCCAAGGGTATACTTTAGAAAAGTAGCATGCCTTACGGAGTAACCGGTCAGGAAACGGCTGTTTTTCCACGAATTATCTATGCAACAGAAGACATTTTCTTTCAGAATAGTTTTGGAAAATTAAATGATGGCTAATGGATGGATGAAAGCGAGTGATTAATAAAATCAGTTGTTGAATTATTATTTTTTTTCTTTCTTTTTTTTTTTAATCAAAATATGTTTGAAGCTTAGATAATTTTTAGCAGGTATGCGGCGCATGCCTAGCATACCCAGAGAATACGCCACTGGTAATATCACATTTACTGTGCTGCATTTAGGGTAGCAAATAGTATTGAGGATGAGGTTAATACATAAGGGTCCTAGACTAGGGTGAAGTGCCCCTTTACTGGGGTCTTACTAAGGGTTCCTAGCTTGTGTTAAGGCAAGTTTCAGAGGAAACCACAAAAAGCTTTGAATGGCTAGATTGACGAGTGCAATCTAGTTTTGAACTTGGTACTTGCCATGTGCAAGCCCTAAAAGCATAGCTGTATTTGTGATTTAGGAGAAACAAGGAATATAAAGAACATTTATGGAAGTGTTTGGTTTTGAATAAACGTGACTTTTAACTTTTTCCTCCAAAACTAATTAACAAATTTCAAAATCCATTCCTAATTTTTATTTCAATTACCCGACTATCATAAATAATGGAAGTATTGTATTCGGTCAAAAAATTCGATATCGAGTTTTCACCTGATTTACATGTTTTAAGGTCTCTCGTGACCAAAAAAAGTAATTTTTGGCAATTGGTCAGTGTGTGTGTATGTATTTTTGTGGGGAATCTTCTGGCTATCATTATGTCCAAAACTATTAAAGATAGAACTATGAAACTTCAGAATTGAGACAGGTCAGGTGTACAAATGATTTTCCCAACTTTTGGTGAAAACCGGAAAACCAGAAGTGGGGCATCAGAAACCAGGAGTGGGACTGTAAGTTTGTATTTCAAAAAAGGCTCTAATGATTTTCTTCAAAGTTGCTATATAAACACTATATTAGGTGTCCTTTTGTATGAATTACTTGGTTAGTTCAGGAAATTTGATTCGTGTCTTGTATAAATTGCTCAATTTCAGGTCTCACAAGTCCTTTACCTTAAAAACGGTCACACAGATTTTTTTTCAATCTTGCCATATTAACTACCTTTTAGATATACTTTGGTATGTAATTATTGGTTTTTGGTCAACAATTGAGTATGCCAAGTTTTGGTAAAAGCCAGTATCTCAAAAACGGCTCTAACTATTTTCTTGAATATTGTTACATACCATAATTTAGTATATATAAGCCGCAGCTTATTAAAATATTGCAAAAAAAAACTTTAAATAAACCACACTGGAAGGTAAGCTGTGACTTATGCAAGCATTGTTACAATGATGTAACAGATAAATGAGAAAATAAGATAAAAAAGCCTTCTGGCATCTGCGCAAGTTAATAAAAATAGTAAATTATTAATTATAAGTAAAAATAATAAATTATTTTAAAAAGTAATTATCTCTTTAAAAAAAAAAAAAAAAAAAAAAAAAAGTCAAAGTATACGAATATTAAACTTCCGTTTTCGGGGGAGATTGGCTGTTCCAAAAAATATGGCCGACGGAATTTGGCATTATCATTTGATAGCCCGCAATGGTACATAAGCCACAATCCCCCCAAAATTGATGTTTTTTTTTTTTTTTTTTTAAATTTATTTTTAAGATAGCCCGTTGCTTATCTTCTCTAAAATATGGTAAATCCATTTAGATATCCTTTATAATCAGGGTTGTGTTTTTAACGTCAAAAAGTGAATTTTGACATGACAGGGTTTAAACTGTTAAAAACCCACCAGAAACCTCTACCGTCAAAAACCTATATCGTCAAAACTCAAAATCTGCATATGAGGTAGAATCTAGCTAGAAATAGAAATTATTAATATTGTTGACAACTAAATATTATGCTGTTTCTAAATTAACAGATCTTAAAACAATTTTTAGATGATAATTCATAAAATTTTTTTTGCTACACTTATCATTTATCAAGAATTTTTTATCTGTTTATTTATTATTGATTGTATAAATATTTATGCCTATTCACATCTTGAACTAAAATATTTAAAAGAAATCTGTACAAGTAAATATTAAATAATTTATAATTGTCCAGAAAGCAATTATATTTCTTGTCTCTTATGAATGATGAGAATTTAAGAAGCAATTCATTTTCTCTAGTTCTTTGATAAGATTATGAATGACACAAAGTTGTTTAAAAAAATTTTCCTGAATAAATGTTTAAAGTTTTTCTCAACAAATTTTAATATAATATATTAAACTTACTTTTATCTTATTTAGAAATTAATTTAAAATTATCTTTTATTTTATTTTATTTTATTTTATTTTTTTATTTTTTTTAATGCACATAAAAATTAATACTTCATAATGAATTTTTAAAAGCCTAAAGTTTTGTTTTTACATTAATCAAAATGTTACAATAATATTTCTCCAAAAACTTTAATATGTTTACTTTTTAAAACGTACTTATAAATAATATCTTATTAAAAACAGCTAAATTTTTATAGTTTCTTTAACTAAAAAGTTTAACATATACTATATTAAGCATAGTTATAAATAAATTTCATAGTAATATATGAAAGTATCACGGCATATTTTGAATGAACATGACCATAATTCATAATGAAATTTTCCCAGTAGTAGAAACTGAGTGCAGCACGGCTATAAGAGCTGCACATTATTGAAAGCTCTGCAGGTTAATTTTACATCTCTGAAAAGAAATGCCTGGTTTAAAAATACAATTATAATTTACATTATGTCTCTATCATTGTACTTGTATATTCTTGACTTATTTGTTTTGTAGTTGTAAATTTTATGTATTTTATAAACTGCTGGTAATACTTGTGAAACACCACACTGTGTTTGCCATTCCCAGATCGCAGACAAAGGTTGTTTTGCTGTGAATTGATACAGAAAATTCTGCTATTGGAGAAATTTTAAAAGCCTGAAGTTTGTTTTTCATATTAATCAAAATGTTATAACAATGTGTTTTTCAAAGAATTTCAATCTAATTATTTCTCAAAATATCTTTATAAACTATATTTTGTTAAACTAAATTTTCTTATAACAAATTATAAATATAGGGTTTTGACATTTTTGACAAGTTGGTTTTTGACGTGATGGTTTAAACTGTCAAAAACCTGCCAACCCTGTTTCTCTAATATATTACATCGTTATTACGGAAAAATTAAGTCATCTTGATTAGATAGGTCAATTTTAGATCTCAGAAATTGATGTTTCAAATGGTTCAACAGATTTTTTTTTTCCTTATTTTTAAAGTCGATATGTAAATCTGTTTTATATGCCTCAGGGTTCACATTAGAGGGTGGGATTGTGAGAATCTTGCAATATTTTGAAAAATCAAACTAAAATAATTATAAGATAAAAAAAATTTTATAAACCATGTTTTTAAATTTTCTGCTGAATCATATAAACGCTACTGAAGGCAGCCGGGAACCCAGCAATTGGATAAAAGTATTAAAAAAATTCCTTTCTATCGTCTTTTGAGCTATTATAAAAGTTTCAAATGGCTATCTAGCCGGGAAGTTAGTTAAAAGTTGATTGCAAGCTTTGTACTGGAAACGCTGCCAAAGGCAGCAGGGTCCCGAAGCAATTGGATAAAAATATTTTTAAAAAGTGCTTTCACCGTATTCTGAACTATTCCGAAAATTTCAAATGTCTAGCTAGTCAGGAAGTTACTTATAAAAAAATTTCTATTGAATCATATAAATGCTGCCGAAGGCAGTAGAGACCTGAAGCAGTTGACTAAAAGTATTAAAAAAATGTATTGTCACCGTGTTTTGAGCTAGCCTGAGAGTTTCAAATATCTAGCTAGTCGGGAAGTTAGTGAAAAATCAATTGCAGGCTTTGTACTGATAATGCTGCCAAAGGCAGCAGGAACCCGAAACAGTTGGCTAAAGGTATTTAAAAAAATGCATTTTCACCGTGTTCTGAACTATTCTGAAAGTTTCAAATGTCTAGTTAGTCCGGAAGTTAGTTAAATAAATTTTCTGTCAAATCATATAAGCGCTGCCGAAGGCAGCGGGACATGAAATAGTTGACTAAAATTATTAGAAAAATGTATTGTCACCGTGTTGTGAGCTGTCCTGAAAGTTTCAAATGTCTAGCTAGTCGGAAAGTTAGTGAAAAATCGATTGCAAGCTTTGTACTGATAACGCTGCCGAAGGCAGCAGGAACCCGAAATAGTTGGCTAAAGGTATTAAGAAAATGCATTTTCACCGTGTTCTGAAAGTTTCAAATATCTAGCTAGTCGGGAAGTTAGTTAAATAAATTTTCTGTCGAATCATATAAGCGCTGCCGAAGGCAGCGGGACTTGAAATAGTTGACTAAAATTATTAGAAATATGTATTGTCACCATGTTGTGAGCTGTCCTGAAAATTTCAAATATCTAGCTAGTCGGGAAGTTAGTTAAAAATCGATTGCAAGATTTGTCCCTGACAAACACACAAACAAACAAACAAGAATCGATGTTAATAAAAACATGGTAAAATATATCATAAAGGGGATTTTCTCCCAATTTTTTCACATTGCTCATAGAATATTTCATAAATTTTTTTGTTCAGTTGGGTAATATATTAATTGCTTTAAAGCCTATAGTTATCTTTTTTTAACTTCTCTAGAATTTCTTGATAAAAGAAAAAAAAAGTGAAAATATTATATGATTATTTAAAAATACTTCTTAATTGTAAATATTTGGTAAGAGGACATATGAGGTGTTTGTTTTATCAACAAACAACTACGAAATGCGACTAAAAACTGCAATAATTATATATTAAATAATTTAGGTTATTCCAGCTACTGCACTTCTGTCAAACACTCTTTCAATACTCAAAATTAAATTGAAAATAAATTTTGAAACAGATTAAGTAATAACTTTAGCAATTCTTTTTGCATTTTTGATGAAAGTTTAGATTCTGAACATTGTAGCTATATCTGTCCGTAGCCACAAAAAAGGAAAGTAAATAAATAAATAAATTTCCATTTTTAACATTTACTTGATTTTTTTTTTTTTTTCCTTTTTTTTTTGTTTAATTTTTAATTGTAATTCCAGGGATCTATCAAGAAGCAAATCTGGGTCTGTTAAAGGTCCCTTCACAAAATTTTATATCTTAAAAAAGAGGACCTTTCACAAAATTATTTATCATATGTAAAAAAAGACCCTTCACAAAATTTTTTATTCTAAAAAGGACCCTTCACAAAATTCCCCCCCTTAAAAACAGACCTTTGATAAATCTCTTTCATTTTCAAAACTAATCTTCCATGGAACGAACAGGCTGCCTGAATAATCAAATGTGTTTTACTGTGTTTCCCTGTAAAGCCGACATTCAATTTCTAATTTATAAATGGCTTCTATGCATAGCATATGTGTGAGTTTAGTTCTATAAAAGTAAACTGTCATTGTCTAAAGTGAAACCTTAATTGTAATTTTATTTTGCAAAGTTACATTTTTCACAATTTCACAAAAAGAGGACCCTAGCTGAAAAGTTCAGAAGAGTTTTATTTTCACACTAAATTTAGATTCACAAATTCACAAAAACAGGACCCTGCCTCAAAAGTCTGGGCAGACCCCTGAATTCTCTAAAATGAAATTTGCAAAATGTAAATTATGTAATTATTTTTTTTTGAAAGATCCCACTTAAAATTTTTTGTTAGAGTGGGAGAATCCTAATCAGCATTTTTTTCTAGTGTAAACCCTGTGTCTTTACACGTGTATCATCTTTCTCTTATTTTAGCGGAATTTTTTTAGCTGTCTACTTTGTTAGGTCAATTTTAGGTCTACTGATCACATTATCTCCAAAAAGTGCATATAGTTCATGAAATAGTGAATAATGGAAGTTGTGTGGTTCGTTCACACCATATTTTTTATATTTACTTTGAATTTCAGGTCTGTGCAGACCTAGTCTAATAATGTAGTGTAAGAAAACAAAAGTGTGAGTGTACTAGATTATTTTTATTTAAAAAGTAACAGCAGAATACCTGTGTAGTGTTCTTTTATATTTGAAACGTGTTTCTTTTCATTTTTATCTATTGACTTATTTGTTTTTATTTATATGTTTGTATATATTATAATTTTTAATTTAGGAACAAGAACCAGATGGAGACAGAAGGTGGATTGAAACTGTGCCACTGTTGCAAGTAATTGCATTGCACTCTTTCTTTTGTGATTTTGAAATATTTTTATCTTAAAAAAATTATAAGTTAAATTGTTTATTTTTTAAGCATATTCAAAGTATATTGCTTTGATGAAAAATGTAATTTATTTTGATGGTTAGCCTGGATGTTCTGTAACCTGGAAATCAGGAAATTCTAAAGGAATTTTGCAGTTTTGTATATATTATAGAATTTGGGGAGGAGGGAGGGAGAATCTATTAAATCAGTTAACTATAAAATTTTACAAAAAATAAGTTTCTGTTTAAAAAAAAATAGTGGTTGGGTTTTTTTTTCCCCCCCAGGAAATACTAGGGGATTTCAAACTGTTTTCTTTCTAGACACACTGTTAACAGGGAAGAGATTTTTCCAACTTTCATCGGAATTTCCGACTTTTTAAAAAATTTCCCAAGAATTTCTGATTTTTAGCATAAAATAAATAAATAAATAAAAAAAATTCCCAAACGTAAAATTCCATAAGCAGTGTACCTGCAATAGCAATCGATGCCTTATATTGAAGCTGTTCCAAAAACTGAAAGAGATAATTGAATAATGATAATTTTTATTTAAATTTTATTTTATTACCTACCAGTATTGGTCAGTACTTTGAACTAGGACAGTACTGAAAATGGATATATATATATATTAACCTGCTCTGGCTTACTTTGTTTTAAAAAAAGGAAAAACCTTTTTTTAAAAATAAAGAAAAGAGGATAATGAATTTGGCAAATCAATCAACATAGTTGCATACTGAAACGCCTCACCTAGTAAGCTATCCACCATTAAATTTGAACAATTTACCTTATCCTAATTTGCTTATTATTTTTATTAAGGCCAGTTTCATATTTTAGCTTTCATGCAATTTTATACCATTTCCAATACAGCAATCTCCATACTGCAAGTTTACCTATCAACATTGTCTAATATTTTGAACTAAAATAATATTAAAATTGCATTAAAAAAAAAAAAAAAAAAAAAAAAGGAAATTCTCTCTCTCTCTCTTTTTTATTTTATTTTATTTTTAATGATAGCCATTTCATGTCAGGTAATACAATAACTAGGCTTGAGTATTTCAAATAGTGATAATCAGATTCTTATTTGTATAAATTTACATGACAATAAACAAGTCTTTACAGTTAGTTGAGATTGTACATATGATTTTGAAAACTTTAAATAAGTAAGTAAATAAATTTATTGTTGCAATAACATTATTTTAATGTATTATTGTTGAATTTTTATCAGAAATTATTTGCATTTTTATTTTACTCTTAAAACTGCATTGTAATTTACCCAAACAATATACTTAAATATTTTTCTTTTTAATGCAAAATATGTTGGTGCCACATTTTCCTTCTTTTTTTTTTTTTTTTCTTGTGAAATTTGAGTTTACACACATTTTCAGACATTTGTCCTTTTCCCACTCTCATGCCTGTGTTAACTTTTGTATAAAATACACGGAAGAGAATTATTATTTCATTTGTAGAAAAAATAGAATATTTTATACCTTTATTTAAGTTTATTAATATTATAAGATTTATTTTCAGTTATATATTGGAATGAGTATTATTCCAAAATTTCAATTAATGAATCATGCTTTACAAATTAAATTGTTTTGCAAAACAATGACATGTCTTTGATGAAGTTGCTTTTTTTTTTTTTTTATATATATGTATATATATATCGAAATCATAGTCAATAAACGAATAATAGCTACAGTAATACACTGCTGAAAACAGTTAAAGGATATTGTAAGTCTTACATAAAATAATGGTACAAGCAAAATATTTTTTGCAGGGAATGGAAGAAGAGAATCACAAATGCAAATTTTTCTCATTTTTAAACTTTGGAGTTTGCAAATTTTGAGTTTAACATAAAAAAAACGGTGCTTTTCGATGACAGTGAATGGAATTTGGCTTTCAACTTAATGAAAGACAAAGCGGAGAAATGATCGACATTCAGTGAGTTGTGTCAATGAGTACAATGTCTCAACAAAGTCAGTTAACCAATTCAGAAACTTGGAGAGTTATTGGTTGATTAGCGAGGGGGAAAGGGGGGGGGGCACAAAACGAAGTGGGAGAAGCCACTGGAGTTTCACAAATTGTGATTTCCAGGATCTGGAACCATTTTTTGGAGATTAGAAATACAGGCTGAACACTAAGACAAGGTCATAGACATTCAACAATCCCAATGCAGATCGATATTTAATGCTAATGACTCAGAGACATTGAAATATGAATGCTACTCTTCTTCAATAACACCTTCGCTCGGCTACTAGCACCACACACACAGTTTCGACTCATGCTGTCTGAAACTGGCTTCATGCTTTAAGTCTGTATTCTCACTGATCAATGGTATGTGTTATATTAAAAGCAAGACACCACAGTGCCCACAGGGATTAACAGCAGACCATGTGAACTGGAAGAGAAATGAATGGCCCAATATTCTTTTCTCTGACAAGTCCCATTTTTCTGTTCATCCTGATAATAGGTGTATTTTCATCTGAAGGGAACATGACACTAGAAATAATCCTGCGTTTGTGCACTCTGAAGGAACGTGACACTAGAAACAATCCTGTGTTCATGCACGGAAGGGTCAAATTTGGCAGTGGGATGTGATGGTTTATGCTGGCATCTTCATTAATGAAGACACAGATCTTCACACATCATTAAAAATAAACTTTGACTAGTCGCTGATAAAGGGATGAGATTCTCAAACCAATTTCTACAGCGTGGAACTGGTTTTGGACAGTTTGAGTTGAAACTGTGGTGCCAGTAGCCAAGTTAGGGTGTTGTTGATGAAGAATGACATTTATATTTCGGTGTCTCCGAGCTGTTAGCGTTAAGTATCAATCTTTATTGAGCATGTCTATGACCTTGCCTTGGTCTTGGCATAGGTTTCCACATTTCCAGTCTTCAAATAAATGATTCCAGATCCTGGAAATCACGCTTCATGAAACTCCAGTGGCTTCTGCTACTTCAGCTTGTGTTTGCCCCCTTCCCCTAACCGACCAACAACTCTCCAAGCTTCTAAATCGTTCGAATGATTTCGCTGAGACATTGCACTTCATTGAAACAATGTTCTTATTGAATGTTGCTCATTCTTTTCCACTTTATCTTTCATTAAGTTGAAAGCCAAATTTCTTTCGCTGCCGCTAAAGCGTAATTTTTTTACTTCTAACTTAAAATTTGCATACTTTATGAGAAAAATTTGCATTTGTGACTCTTCATCCATTTTTTGCAGAAAAAATTTCACTTGTACTGTTATTTTATATAAGACTTACAATATTCTTTAATTGTTTTGAGCTGTATATTAAGAATGCATAAGTGCATGTAAAAATGTATTTATATGAGTTTACTCATACAAATACTTATACAAATACTTTTCATATGTTACTCATACTTTTAAAAGTATTTATATGAGAATTCAAATTGGTATATTTTTATTTCAATAATTTTGAATAATAAAATGTGCTAATTATTTATAACTAATTTACATTGTTCCTTAAAGATGACGTTCATTAAAGGTGCAAAATTTCATATAGAGAAAAGATTTAGGTTTTATATTAAACACCTGAAGAGTTAAAAGAATTTTTTGGCAGCAGATCAGTGAAGATACCCGTGGAACAGTATAGTCTCGTATTAACTAGGGACATTTTAAAATTAATTCTAACTCTCTGTATATAAATCCAGATAATTAATTTAAACAACATGAAAATATGTTTTAAGAATTCTTCAATAAATTTGTGATAATTTAAATTCTTTGTTAATTTGAACTAATCATAAAGTCATTAAAATCTTGTAATACAGGTAATGTTAAAACTAGTGTATTGATTCAACCTTATTTTTATCACATTGGTTAATTCAGACAAATTTTTTTACAACTTTATTTATCATTTATCTGTTTATTTATTATACGGTAGAAGTTTGCATTGGTGGAACAAATGAAATAATTGCAAAGATCAAATTAGGAAAAAATAGTTTTGGAAACGTACACTTAACTACGATCGACGATCTTAAAGTGAGCTTTCACAAAAATCGATGAAATTAAAATAAATTTCTTATAAAAATATACATTTTAAAATTGTTTACTGAAAAAATTCGAATATAAGAAAATTACATAATATTATCTGGGGAAAAAAGAGAGAGAGAGAGAGACATTGTAATTTTCGCCATTAGTGACTAATTGCTTATTTTCAGAATATGCTTAAAAAAAAAAAAAAAAAAAAAAAAAAAGGCGAAATAATTGCTTTTAGCAATAGACTAAGAAAAGTGAAAATTTTCACAATTAGCAATGAAATGGTCCTTTATTTCGGAAATTTACTTTAAAAATAAATAAATAAAAAGCGTGGATTTTATGAATAAATGGTGAAATGATCATGTATGGGGTTGATCTCAAATTTTTTTGTATATTTTGGGAATCTGCTTTGTAAAAAGACTGAATTTTATCAGTTGTGAAATGATTGTGTATTTTAGCTGTCTCGACTCCACAATTATTGCTTATTTTGGAAGTCTGCTTTGAAAAAAAATGTGCCAATTTTATTGGTTATCAGTGAATCATTTATTTCGCCAACCAGGTGCAAAATTGTCACATATTTCAGGAATCTACTTTGAAAAAAATGCATGAATTTTATCAATTATCAGTCAAAAAATCACATATTCAACAGTTGGTCGCAAAATTAACTATTTTGGGAATTTACTTTGAAAAATAGCGTCGACTTTAAATCACTGCTAAATGATCGCGCATTACGGCGATCAGTCACAAAAATACTGTGTATTTTGGGAATCTGCTTTGATCAAAGCGCAAATTTTATTAATTAGTGGTAAAATGATTCAGTATTTCGACGATCACTGCAAAATAATTGCGTATTTCGACAGTTAGTAGCAAAAATAACATATTTTAGGAATCTGCATTGAAAAAGTCGAATTTTATCCATTAACAGTGAAATGATTGCGTATTTCAGCAATCGATTGCAAAATTGCCAATTTAGGGAAAACTGCTTTTAAAAATGTGATTTTTTTTTTTTTTTTTTTTTTTTTTTTTTTAAGAGCCAATTTAAAAAAAGGAGAAAGCACAAAAAATAACATTAAAAAATATGATAGCCGATTTGACTATTTTAAATATTGCAGAGTATGTTAATATGTACAATGAAAATTTAACTGTAAAATGCATTAAGCAGCCTCAAATGTATACGTGTATATCTAGAGAAATGCAACTCATAAATAATGAGGACAAGTTTTAAGAAACAAACAAAATTTAGTAAATTGAAAAACTTAACAAATGTAAAAATAATTTTCAACAACAATATATTAATCATTAGCTTTAATTCCCAACAAACAACAGTAGTGTATTATAACCCAAGGCAACTAACACAATCGTTAATAAGGCTTAACAAATGTTGACCAGCAACTTTGTAAAACAAACTTCAACAATTTTAAAAGAAGTTTTAAAAACATAAATCTATCTGTACTTTTAACTATAATAAATTCTATCCAACTTTAACAAAACTCAACAGAAGAATTTCAATGGTAATAAACTTTCAATAAATTCAACGAAAATGAAATTCAAACTTAACTTCAACATTTTAAAAAGTCAATTACAATATATATTCATAAAACTTAACATACTATAAAGCCAAAGGAAACGATGTCAGCCGAGGTTGACAAACAACAGAGTCACAAAAGAAACACGACGACATTAGCCTAGTGTCTAATGAACTACATGCGGCTCAACATATCATGGAAGCCAACGAGATACTAAACATCTCTTGGAAAACATTTCTACTAGAAAACAAGAGTAAAACAACTTACGGCCTCTCTAATTAAACTTGCAACTGCCGGAAAACTCTGCCCGAAGCCACAACGACAGGAGTAAAAAAAACTTTAAATAAATTTCATTTAACTATAATCATTACTGGTTATCCTTTAAAAAAAAAAAAAACGGACATTGTAAAGCTGATCCACTAGACTGCTTCACAAAACCAAAACATTGAAGAACAGCCCTGCATCGTTCACCGGCAAGTCCTTAAATACTGACCAATGGATCAGAGCATATTACCAGTGACAGCCTGCTAAAACAAGTGACTGCACTGCCATCTAGTATCAGCAATCGGCAACTGTGCAGTCAAGTAGATAGACCAGCAAAAGATGTTAGGAAACCAGTGAGCAACCAACCGGTCATCATTGGCTAAAGTTTTCCAAGATAAACAGAAACGGAACTTATTAAAAATAAAGTTTCTGACCAAATCTTAAGTAAATATGTTTCACTCTAATAAGAAATGTTTTCAATAAAAATTTTAAACCATATAAACAAATATGCTATACTACAATTATAACTTTTACTTTAAGTTGACTTTGCATTAAGTAAACAATATATAAATGTTTGCCTGTTGATACAAAAATAACATCAATTCCTTTTACCTTTTATTACCATTTAATTCCTCAAGTTAGTTAACTAAATATATTGCAGTTTTTAATAAAAAAAAAAATAAATAATAAAAAAAAAAAAATGGATAAAAATTACAACAAAATAACCACACATTTCGGCAATCAGTCGCAATACTATCACGTATTTCGGGAATCTGCTTTGAAGAAAAGCGCAAATTTTTTCAGTTAGCACTGAAATGATCGGCTATTTCGACGATAGTCTCAAAATTATTTGCTGTTCTAGGAATCTGGAAAATAGAGCAATTTTTATAAGTTAGTACTGAAATGATCATATATTTCGTCGATCGGTTGCGAAATATCGTGTATTTTGAAAATTAGCTTTAAAAATAAAACGCAAATTTTAAGCATTAGGGGCAAAATAATAGCCTATTTTCAACAACTAGTTACAATTAAATATAAATTTTGTCAATTAGTGGCAAAATAGTCACTTATTTTGGCAATCAGTTTCAAAAATGTTACATATTTCTCTTATTATTGTAATTTGTCAAATAAATAGCTTCTAAAATAATCATCAGCTGATAAGATAAAACAGTATAAATTAACGGTGAAAAACTGCTGAATAATTAGCATTCGATCATATTTAAGATCTTACTGTGAAGCAGACCTGCATAAAATAAAAAACTTTTTGTGCACATGACCTAAAAGCTAAAATTTTCTGCAAGCTAGGAAAAGCTGGAAAGTGCCATTCGGCGCTGCACTAGGTCAGAATTATAAACATCTCCAAAAGTTGTTTGCATAGTCATATCTTTTATGCCGAAACAGTCGCTGCTATGTTTGGAGATTAGAAATAGTAAACTTCCTAAACAGCGTACAGCGGTCAATGAGGACTTTATAGAAAGCGAGAAAAATAATAAATAAATTTTGCGAGTTATCTGGATTTTGTAGCCCGATGCTTTGATAAATTTTCCAACTTTTGGTGAAATTTGGAAAAACAGAAGTGTGGCC
Source organism: Salticus scenicus (assembly GCA_963930645.1). Taxonomy (NCBI): domain Eukaryota; kingdom Metazoa; phylum Arthropoda; class Arachnida; order Araneae; family Salticidae; genus Salticus; species Salticus scenicus. Next base: position 234,417,589 of record OZ005648.1, read on the forward strand.
ATAGATCTGTACTTCAAATTAAGGCTAGTCTAGTGTACATATAAATTTTCCAGCTTTTGGTGAAATTTTCCCACCGCTGTTTAGTGTTGGGGAAAGCCGAAAGAAAGCCAGTAGAGAAAGACGAAGTGCCTTTAATTCACACGAAGCTTTTCATGCAAAACTCTAACCTGTTTGAAAAACCAGAAATGGGGAGAAGAATAAAGCAACTTTACTGGTTGTGCCGCGGTCAAATAGACTGATTTGAGAAGTAAAATGTTTTTAACTACTCAAAAAATAGCTGGAATGACTTGAAAACATACTATGTTAGAGTACATCCACCCAAGGTCAGTTACACAGAGTTTCCCCCCTTTATTTTTATGGGGTGATCTGTAGGAGGAATTTATAAGCGATGGGCAGCAAATAGACTGATATGCGACTACTAACGGGTTAATAAATGTCCTGTATAAATAGTCAATTCTAGGCCTCACAAGTGTGTTCCTTAAAAAATGCAGGGCTTACAACTAGTCTATAAAAGTATATATTTAACATTGCATCTATAAAAGTCTATATTTTAAAAAATTAGTCTATAAAGTCTATATTTTTAAGAACTTCCATATTAAAAAATATTTTTCCAGTAGATATGCATATAAAATTGATTGAAACTCTCCGTTATTATCACACATTTATTCAAAACTTCAATTTTTAAGCAAGATTTTTTCTTTTGCTGAAAAAATTCTCATGCATCTCAATAAATACAGGGCTCACAACTAGTCTATAAAATGTATAAAAGTCTATATATTTAACATTGAGTCCATAAAAGTCTATTTTCAAAAATTAGTCTATATTTTTAAGAACTTCCATATTAAAAATTTTTTTTCCAGGGAATACGCATATAAAATTGGAAATATGCATATAAAATTTTTAAGTGTCATTTTCATATCTCCCCTCTTTATATGACTTCACTTATAATTTCCATCAATATTATCAATTAAATTGTTATTGGTATTATTTTGGTGAGTTGTAATGAATATATTGCTAATGTATATCCTTCTCTTATATTAAACGAGTCAATCACTGGACTTGTTTTATATATATATATCTTGGGAATAACTCTAATGATTTTGATGAAAGTTTAGGATTAGGGGATTTTTAGTTCAAAAAAACAATTGGGCTTATCTATATCTTCAAGAATATTCGCATTCACTCTTAACTCTTTATTGGACTCTTGCAACAACAGCAGAAATTGGGTTTACTCAGAAATGGATATAACAATTTTAATGAAAGTTTGGGGTTATGTGTTTTTAGAGAACTAAATCGATTGAACATATCCTCATCTTTAGGAAAATTCACACTCATTACTAACCCACCAGCTGCCGGTTGAAAATTATGACAGAATTTAGGTTTACTAGGAAATGAATACGACAATTTTAGTAAAAACTTAGGTTTAAGTGTTTTTTGAGATGCCAAATCTATCTGACTTTACCTCATCTTCACGAAAATTAGCCTTCAATGTTAACTCTTTTCTGTCCACTGCAAAATATGGCAGAAACTTGGTTTTCTCAGAGACAAACAGTTTTAATAAAAACATTGGAATAAGTTTTTTTTTTTTTTTTTTTTTAATGAGAAACTTATCTGACATATCCTTGTCCTGAGGAAAGTTAGCATTCATTGCTGTGTTAACCCTCATTTTACCAGATCAAAATATGACTGGAATTTGGTTTTCTTGAAAATTGCTTGAATGATTTTAATAATTATTTAAGGTTTAGGGGGTTTTTATGTGACAATTCAAACTGAATTTTCTTTATCTTCAGGAAAATTAACGTTTACAATTAATCTTCACTCTGCCTGTTGCAAAATTACAACAGAAAGTTTCTAGGAAATGGCTCTAATGATTTTGATAAAAACTAGCCTTAAGGGATTTTTGAGATGAGAAATCAGTTTTATTTTTCATCATCTTCGTAGTGTTGACTTAACCTTTTATTTTGCATAAGGCAAAATATGACAGAGATGTGGTTTTCTTATAAATTGTTTGAAGGATTTTGATAAAAATTCAGATTTATGGAATATTTGAGCTTGCAATTAAATTGTCAGCACAAAAATCTGGCATTATCTTTAGAACATTTAACATTTACTTTTTTTTTTTTTTTTTTTTTTTTTTAACTCAAATGACTTTGAAAAATATTTAGAGTTGGTGTGTTTTTGAGATAACATTTCGAACTGAAATAATCCTCAACTCCATTTTAGAGTTCACTGGTAACCCACATACCATCTAGAAGGAATGTGGCACATAAACTTTTTCTTGGAAATCGCAGAACGATAAAAAAAAAAAAAAAAAAAGTTTAGACTTTTTATATAGATGAAAAACGGTCTCACTCACCTTATTTTTAATAAAAATTAGCTATCGCGACCCTAGAATAATGCATAGTAGAAATCTTGTCTTCTAGGAAACTGCTTGAATGATTTTGATAGGGAATTATAGATAGTGATTTCATATGATGATTTGATTTTAACTTTTCATATTTCCAGAAAAATTAGCTTTTAGTGGTAACTCGCACTGTGCCCTGGGCAAAGAAATAATAAATGTAATTATATCACTGTATCTACACAACGAATGATTTTTACAATGAGACCATGTGAACGTGGTCATCAAGTTACTAAAATAAATAAAAAGAGAGAATGCAGGGGCCAATCTAAGATTTCAAACTTAATACCTATTTTTGTGAAAAATCTTAACTATATTTTATTTTTGTGAAAAATTGTAGTGCACTCTTTTTCTTTCTCTCTGTGTGTATGGGGGGGGGGGGGTTGAACTAAGTAGAATAATAAAATTAACTCTCAGCAGCTAGTGTGAGGCTTATAGCAGAACAGGAACCAAAATCCAAAACTTACTTCACTCTGAAGTAAACAGTTCAGTAGAGATAGTGTAAGTAGAAGTTGTTTTTATTTGATTATTATCACTGCAGTATACATGAATTGTACCAGGGAGGATAGACACATTACCATACAGTCACCAAAATGTTAAACCACCTGACGAATCAGCAAACAGTACACTATGACCACAACTTCAGAGCGTGTCTGAATATACACACAATATACACACCGATACACACAAGGATCGTTTTGTTTACATATGCTGCACTGTTTCTTGCCCATAACAAACGCTTGTGTGTAGATTAAAACCAACATTCTGTATGATTCTTGCTTCGCAAATCGCATCAACAGAAATGCACGAATTACTTTCCTTTGAAAATGTGCTAATTAAAAATGTTAGATTTTGCTGGGAGGACTAAGATTTTTGTGAAAGTACCGATTTTAGCTGTATGATTTTTGTGAAGATACCTTTTTTGCCAGGTCGATTTTTGTGAAGGTACCCATAAACGGTAGTAAACTCGACCTGTATTAACCCCTGGAATGCAAGAGGGTGGTTCTGAGGTGGGCATTTTCTTTCACCTTCTTTAATGTATGTTCAAAAATTAGTTTAGCATTTTTATGTATAACAAATTTCGTTACATAAAAATCGTAATTTGTGTATCATCATTACAGTTATTTTGTCTATTAAGTTTAGTTATTAATTTATCTAATGTTAGTCTATTAAGTCTATAAATTTCAGATTTTAGTCTATAAAGTCTGTATATTTGAGGTAAAAACTTGTTGTAAGGCCTGAAAATAGCTCTATGGATTTTCTTCAAACTCACCATATTAACTCCCTTTTAAATATCCTGTTGCATGTACTTATTAGTTTCTGGTGAACAGATGAACTCGGTGACTTGGCCAACGAATATTATGTGAGAAATGCCTAGCTGGTTGTCAGCCAGGGTAGCTCAGTGGTAGAGCATCCGTGCGTTAAGCGGAGGTGCCCGGGTTCGATTCCCGGCTCTGGTATTTTTCACATAGTTGATAAATAAAAATATCAACCTTTACACTCCAATTTACTTAAAATGAATATCTCTGTTTCATTTTATTAACTTTAGTTAAATTTTATTCAAGAATTAAATTTTGAAAGATATATTACTTATACACTATTTACGAGGTGTACAAATTCAAATGTGCTCTGGTCTCATCAGCCTGTGAATTTAAAGGAAGCAGCTCACATTATCTCTGGAAATCATCATAGCCCAGCAGCTACTACGGTTGCCTTCTGCTTTCACGGCTTTGTCGTTGAACAGGAGCTTCCGTCTGTGGCGAAAATCATCTCTAAAGTACTTACATTTTATGTACTACAAAAGATTCTTCATCTAATATATGAAATTTAAATGGAAGGAAGATCTAACAATTTAAGTTATGGAATAACCTACAGGTAAAGTTGTGATCAAAAGGAATTTCTGAAGCTAACATTTGGCACAGCAAGACCAATGGATTACTGCAACATAATTCATATGGGAAAATTCTGGTTAACACGTGAACTTTAAGTATTTTATGAAGATAACTTATTGATTTTTATCCAAAATCAAATGTCTGAAATTGAGAGTAAGTATAACCATCAACCATATGCTTCTGTGGTAGGATTACCATGGATGCTTAATCCTCTGCTGTGACAAGAATATGTGGATTTCAAAAAGATTAAAAAAAAGATTCTGTACTTTGATCCACCTTCAAAATATCCATCCGTTTTTAACATTAACTTAGCTGATCTATTAATTCTGGATCTTTCCCCATTTTGTACTTTGAATAGAATAGTAATTGATTCTGTATCTTCTCCATAATAAACTTCTAACAGAATTGTAAAATGTTTGAGCTTTTAAAAACAATAGCAATCAAAGGCATTACACAGACTAACAATATTTTGTGTTATAAAAATATTGATGGATCGTGATTTCAACCATATGAATGTACCCATTTTAACATCTTAATATATGAATCTTAATTGATATGTATTATATCAATCAGATTTCTCTTTTGTAAGTATAGCGCCGTATCCCTAATTTACAAAAAAAAGTATGTGTGTTATTTATCAAATGTAGATTAATATGTATGTAATTTCTTTTTTCATTTTTGAAGATAAGCTGAATTTTATTTAATATTCCCCCCCCCCCTCCCCTCAGAATTTCAGAAGATCATTTTAGTTAAAATCGAAATGTTAATAATTCAGTTAATTTACCTAAAGGCTTTATAAAACAAATTTTGGATAATTAATTCATAATTAAAAAACATATATATACATATATTTTTTACAATCTGAAATATAAATTTTCATATTTAGATCATATATGATCACAGATTCCAGTAGAAAAGGAAGTAAAACTACAGGATTTCAAATATTCTTTATTTGCATATTCAATAATATAAACAAATTTAGCAAATCAAAGAAATGATTTTAATTTAATATTAAATAAAACTTGTTCAGTTTGAGAGTTAATAATTGCTAAATGTTATTTATTTATTTATTTTATTATTAACAGCTAAAAACATATGTACAGTAGGTTCCTTTCATTATAGAAGGGCTCACTAGAACCAGATTTAATGAAATTTAACCATTTTACCATATCTCTGCAGTGGTTTCCAATAGAAGCTTGAAAATTGGCATTATGTCTTCCCTTAGACCCTAATTCAGATTAAAAATAAAAATAATAATAATAATAATAAAGATTTTCAGAAATTTAACTCATAAGGAGGAATGAGTTGAAAAATGAGTGTAGAAGTTTTTGATACATATCACTCTCTGCAGTGGTTTACAGTAAAAGTTTGAAACTTAAATAAGTGTTTCCTCTTAGGCCCTAATTACGCTAAAAAATGAGAATTTACTGAAACTTAACTGTAGGAGCTATAATTTTTTTTTTTTTTTTAGCCTTAAGAAATATTTGTAATGGTTTACTATAGAAACTTCAAATTTTGTAAAATGTTTCCTCTCAGTCCCTAATTAAGACAAAAGATAAGGATTTTTCAAAATTCAAACTTTAAGGGGATTGAAATTGTTGGGCAAAATAGCAACAGAGCAATGAAACATACACAGGAAGCAATCACAAATAGGCATATTTAATCAAACACGTAATGCAGAACAATTGACAAAGACAGATATTTAAGGTTTCTTCATAATAAAGTTTCATCATCATTCATAATAATTCATCGTTGCAATAAGACACACACATTTTCTGAGAATCAGCGAACATGCACTCTCTTACAGCATCAGGTGGTGGTGCACAAGTCGAGTATGAATAATCCATTCCAACACAGGGAAGGTGAAATAGGTAAACAATAAGACATTGATATAAATGTAAAAATATTTATGTAACTTAACCCCCCCCCCCTCCCTGCAATACCAATGTATTTACCAAAAGACTAATTTTGTGCCTTCAATACTTATAATTTGACATCATTTACAATGTTTGTCTGATGGTAATGCTTTGGTAAGCAAAATCAGCCCCTGTGTCTTCACTGGGTACAAAGTCAACATCAATAATATTACTGTCTAATGCATCTCTAATAAAATGTTTAATATCAATATGTTTTGTCCTTTTATGAAAAACTGGATTTTCAGCTAGTTTAATTGATCCTTTTTTATCAGACAATATACATACTTTAATATTTTTTTTATCATACAATTCATTAATTAATTTACATAAATAAATACTTTCTTTTGTGGCATCAGGCAAAGCCATGTACTCTGCTTCCATTGAAGATAGAGCTACAGTATGCTGTTTACAACTTTCTCATTAAACAGAACACAGGCACAATCGATCTTTCGTTGCTTCTGAGTTTCAGAAGCGAAGAAATAAATGAAGTTTTTCCTCTGTCTAAGTTATAAAAGGAAAATTCTCTAAAAATGTTCCAGGGTGAGATTTTGCAGTTGTGAAATTAATTTAGGTGATTCTGTAATTGCATCACCGCCTTTCAAAGGGTTAAATCTCCCTCCCCCGATTGGTACTCACTGGCAGTTTTCTGTAGTGAATCTTTATAGTATATTACAATTTAGTTTTAATGACAATCAAGCCTGTTCAGAGAGAAAAATATATATGTATTTTTCGTCACTAATTATAAGCAGCCATCATTTGCAATAGGTTTAAAAGCAACATTTCTGTGCAAAAGTAATGGTTGAAAAAATACGGACTTTGGCAATTCTGCATATTTGCAAACAGTAAAAATATGAGCGAAGACAGTCAAACTGAACTGATAAAAATTATTCATATGTTGTGAAGTGTAAAGTAAAAAATAAACTTTCATTCAATACAGCATTAAAAGTATATATAAACAACAACAACAACAACAAAAAATCTGCGAAATTTTATTTATATAAAGTAGAAAAAAAAGAGGGAGAATTTTGGAGGGGGCACGTGCCCAGTTTTTCCTTGAATACATCAGTACATAGCACATTACTGGACTAAAAATTTCTCAATTATGCGATCTGATCAAAAGTATCTGGGTAGTTTTAATTTTAGAGGTTTTGTTAAATATCCAGAAAAGTACTTCTTGGTGAATTCCACTCAAACTTCATTTTATGTAAAAGAGTATGTTATAATTTAAATGTTTCAGTGAAGGTTTCCATACAAAAGTAATGTGGAGATCAGCTACAAATTAAAGAAAAATATACATGTTTTTAATATTTATATTAACTAGTATCGCCCAGTTGTCAAAACTCTACCACTTTTTTGTAAAGCAAAGTTATTGCCTTCTCCGAAACGGAATTAAATTGCAACACAGCTGCGACAATTGTTTGTCGATATGCACTCATCGAAAACTGAAAATCTACAATTTTTCTGAATCTTATACTTTCTTCTTATTATATATGCAGTGGATAGAATAATAAATCCCCTTTTTAAAAAATAAGTAGTCAATTTCAGTTAATTGCAAGGAAATCTCAAAACGTGTAAATTCATGAAAAACCAGAAATCAAAAGCTTTTTCCTATCTTTTACTTGCTTCCTTTACATGCAGAAGCTAGCAATAAATCCACTTTTTTAAAAATAAGTAGTCAATTTCAGTTAATTGAAACGTAACGAAAGCTCAAAACATGTAAATTTAGAATAAACCAGATATTGACGTTTTTTCCGTATCTTCTACTTTCTTCTTATTACATGCAGAAGCTAGTAATAAATCTACTTTTAAAAAAATAAGTAGTCTATACTTTAACTTAATTAGAAAAGGATATGATAACATTAACTTAATTTAAACCTAACAAATTATCCTTTTATAGTAGCACTTACTTTAAAATTTCAAATATATTTCGAGCGCACCCGCGCTCATCATCAGTGCTTTCTAGTGGTTTCAACTCTGTTTACATCGTTCTTCATCTCGGGATCTTCGGTTCGTTTCACTTCAGCAGTGGTGTTTCTTTTAATTGCTTGTTGCCAGATAGGAGGAATTATGCTATGTTCGCGATCGTTAATAGAAGAGTGGTTAGTAATTATCTCAATTGCTTCTCTTTTAAGGGCATAGTAGTGGTTATTATATGGAGCTATTTTTCGGGTTCGCCGACATCGGGTTCGCCGACATTCTTCGCCGACATTAAATACAATAGATCCAATACTGCCCTCTCCATAACCCATAAAAATAACCCCATTAATTTTAATACTGCTAAAACCCGAAAAATAGCTCCATATAATAACCACTACTATGCCCTTAAAAGAGAAGCAATTGAGATAATTACTAACCACTCTTCTATTAACGATCGCGAACATAGCATAATTCCTCCTATCTGGCAACAAGCAATTAAAAGAAACAACACTGCTGAAGTGAAACGAACCGAAGATCCCGAGATGAAGAACGATGTAAACAGAGTTGAAACCACTAGAAAGCACTGATGATGAGCGCGGGTGCGCTCGAAATATATTTGAAATTTTAAAGTAAGTGCTACTATAAAAGGATAATTTGTTAGGTTTAAATTAAGTTAAGTAGTCTATTTCAGTTAATTGAAATGCAAAGAAATCTCAAAATGTGTAAATTCATCGAAAACCGGAAATCAAAAGTTTTTCCAAATCTTATACTTTTATAGTTTATAATCTTATACTTTAATATTGTTGTTTTCGTGGGTCTTGCCAGGGCTGTGGTAGATTTATCATTAATATTATTATAATTCTCTTTACTTCTAGTTTTCATTTTTGTCATACCTGTGTAAGTTCTTCTGTTATTTATTTTCTCCTTAAAAGTCTATATGATAAATATCTGCAGTTTCTAGAAAGTTTCTGCAGTTCCTTTTTTCCGAAAAACTGCAAAATCTGGGAACTGCTGTGTTAAAATCTGTGCAATAATAAAGTATTTATTGTATAGATTTTCAAGGAGAAAATGGCAAAGGAACTTACATAAGTGTAACACACACCCACACACACCGAAAAAAAAAGAAAAGAAAAGTGAATTAAAGAATATTACAGCCCTGGCCAAGACCCACCAAAATAATAATATTAAGCACAAAAAAACTGTTTTTATCCCATGCAATAAGGGAGCCTCTAATAAACTAAAAACTGAAACTTCAAAAATAGGCATAAATACTCCTGTAAAACGAAATAAAAATATTTTTCAGGGAATCTGAAATGACAAAGATAAAATCAACTTTCCAGAAATTGCATATATTTACCATATAGATTTTCAAGATGAAAATAGCAAAGAAACTTACATAAGTATATATATATATATATAAAAAAAAAAAAAAAAAAAACTAGAATTAAAGAGCATTCTAACGGCCTTAAAGATAATAAATCTTCCACAACCCTAGCCAGCAATAATATTAAAATAGATTTTGAAAGATACAAGAAACTTGCAAATTAAAATATCTATATTATGCTTAATTAATTAGTTAACTTTTAAATCCTCCAGAAAATAGTTTGGTTTTTACTACTTCAATTTATTTTCCCCAATTAATTAAATAACTTAAAATGCAGTTTGGAAATAAATTATTAATTATTTCCACAAGCATTTTTTAATGTATATACAAACCCTTACTCAAAGCTCAAAATATTAAAAAACAAATAGTTAAAAGATTGGTTTTAAAATATTATGAATCGTTTTCAATATTTTAAAAAATAATGTTATTGATTTTTTCAACTTTTAAAATTTTCAAATTCAAAATGATATCTTTTTAAAATATGATTTCATCATCCTGTTCAAAACTTTCAGATTTTTCCGTGACAGGAAATTGCAGCTCTACACAAATGTTGTGTTCCTAAGTGTAATTCAAAAATGTCAGCAAAAAATAGAAATAATAAATTAATGCACAAATAAATTGATAAGAAACATTCCTCCAGCAAAGATAATTTATTTGACTAAGTTTTATTAACTTTTATTTACATAATCAATCATAAAGAAATTTATTTATTGAAAATTATTTACTGCATATATCAATTCTAAAGTACGCTGTTCCTTTTTGAGTGAGATTTTCGGGGAAGAAGCTAGATATTCTGTCTTTCAATTTTCTACAAATTAGCAGCAAATATGTTCATCTGGCCTGCCACATGGCATCTGCTATTGTAAGCGAGTAGTGAAAGTGGTGCGACAACATTAGAAACTGTCTAGTTTGATTACTTATGCTATTTTATTTTATTTAGGATTTAATGTTATGTCTTCAAATCTAATTTCCACTTATTAGAACTGGTGATAAAGGCATCAATATTGTTACTTTGATTTGATCGTTATAAGGAAAACAAAATAATGAGTCTACTTTTCTCTATCGAGATTTTTTTGTGGTGATATCTGATGAAAGATTACGTAGCCATAAAAATCATATAGAATAAAATGGATCACCAGATTAACAGTATATTAATATACAATTCTTTGCTTCATCTGTGTGTACTCAACTGTGGAAAGTTGTGATGGAATGAGGGTAACTCAACAATAGTATTCAGCATCTATCATAATGAAATCATCATCATTCGACAGGATGAGATTGGAATATAGTGCACTTTTATTGTTTTTCTAGAAATTTTATATTTCAGTGTGAAAGTTCCATTTTTCGTAAGAATGTGAATATATTGTGTTATATATACCGTAATTTTGCGCGTATAGTCTGCACCATCGTATAGTCCGCAGATGAAGTTTTATGTAAAAATTATTTTAAAAAACATCGGATTGTCCGCACTACCATATAGTCTGCAGAAGAAAAATATAATACCAAGAAAACAGCAAGTAAAACACTATTATGTAGTTTTATATGAAAATATTAAAGCATTCCCGCTATTAAAATAAATAGTATAAACAAAAAAGTACTTGTTATTAATAAACCATATTTTAAAAATCACACATTAATAAATTAATTAATCATACATTAGGAGAAACCTTTAAAGTTGATGTTTAAGTTTACTATCGGAATTCCCGGTTGAATGGTTGAGTCATTGAGTGAGTTTTGGAGCGTAGAGCAAAAGATTTTAAAATGTGACACCATGTCTATATAATATATCTAAAATAAATATTTCATTTGTTTTATGTTCTTCAATATTTCATGGATTTAAAGTAATGTAAATTCAATTAAAAATATTCTGTAATGTAAAAATTAAATTTATTTACATTATGATAAATTTACTCTGCATGTACATTCACAATAGTTTACACACAATAAAAGTAAAATGAAATCTTATTAGAATATTTGATTAATTGAAATTAACATTGAAATAAATAAATCAAAATAAATCTCCTTAACAATTGTTGATAAAAGTCACTATCATAGAATCACCAAATGGGGCACTTATTTGAAGGTATTGCAGAAGTAAACTTATGTTTAGTAATTTTTATTAGCTTTTCTGCTGCAACTCACTACCTAATATTGCTAGAAAATACTATTCTTGATTAAAGTTTATGCCAACAATTTTCTGCAATTAACATTTGAAAGAATTTTCGTGAGTACTAATATGACCATATCAAAAGAGTATAAAGAGTGGTGTAATGTACAATGATTTCAACGACATCAATCTGCTGTTACTGAGCGATATGTTTAACAGACAGTTCAGAAGATATTTGGATAACTCTACTTTAAGTTGAGCCATTGAGAAATTGGAAGAAGGTGAAAGTTTGACTAGTGTTGCATAAGAGATTTTGGGATTGCACATTACATTTTTTCTTCATTTTGATAAGATAGATGAAAAAGATAATAATTTCTATGTTTGCATGACAAGAACATAAAAATGATAATAAATATGGTAAAATTATAACAGTCCTAGCCAATCAAAACTAAACAAAACTTAGATATTGACATCAATTTCAAAAATATTTAAAAAAACCAGCTAACTATAATAACCACAACTGTGCCTTAATGCATGAAACAATGGAAATACTAACCAACTCACACAGTTGCAATGACATAGAAACCAATCAGAGCATGGATCAGCAGTGTCGCTACATACTATACTGGTAGAAAAGAAAGAAAACAACCGTCAGACACTTTAGTTCCCTGCTGAGGATGATTGGGTGTCCGATCAAAAAGTCTTAGGGAATAAGAACTAAAGATAATTTGAAATTATTTTATAATGTAAATAAGTTCTTAGTAAACTATGAATTGTGTTCCCAAGCATTTATTTTATTCAATTTGTTGCCAATTCCAAATTGCTTTCATGATAAAACCCTCATTGAAACATATGAGATCTAACATGCTCTTTACACTCTTGAAATTCCAGGAGAATTTGCAAATATTATTTGACAAAATGTTTGAAATTGAAAATGCCAAGATGCCTCAAAACTTAAATTTCAGTATTTATATATGTTTATAAGCCTTACACTTTATATGAAAAGTTTTTATAATCTGTAAAATATTTTAGTAATTATTTCATTCTTTCATTATTTGCAAAACTTATTCTGATATATTGCTAATTTAAAATGACAGTTAGCTTCCATGCTTCCACAATGATTCAATGTTCTCCGAATACCAGAGAATTTTATCTTATGTTTTTAAAATGGAATTATATTATTATTATTATTTTTATTTTTTAATTTTTTCATTATAAATTTGATTTTTAAAGTCTAGTACTAAACACAAATTTTTATTGAAAATAATAGCTAATTAACTATCTCATTATCTTTTAGGGGAGAGAGCAAAGAATTTTTTGTGTTAAATAGAGGTGATAATTCTGTAATACTTTATAAATCTTTTATAGCAAATTTTGTTTTTAGATGAGTTATTTTCTGTTTGAAGCCTTTCAAATGATGGAGACAAGAGTTGATCTGGAGAATTTTTAAAATCAAGCTGCATTATCTTGCTTTGCTAGCTAAAATATAATATGTGTTTATGTTATAATATAAATATTTTAGCTATCAGTGCAGGAAATTTATGATGATCTAAAGTGCCTGTGAAATTTTGTAAATGAACTACTTTTGTAAGTATTTTAAATTTGTAAGGAATATTAACATCACTAAAAGTAGTCTGCTGTATATTGAAATCATGGTTTTTAAGCTATTTCACTCAATGTTTACTTTTTTAAATCATTTATATTTGCTATTGATTGCATATCTGATTTATATTTTTGCATTTTTTATGAATGATTTATTAATTTTTGCTATTGTTGTAATTGCTTATTTTTGAAGACATGTGTAAAAGGTGTTATTTTGTAAGAAAAATCAAGTTTTTTATTAGAACTCACAACATTTTCTTACAAAAGTATGGTAAATAAAATATAACCCGATCAATTCATCTATTCTTTTATGTTAAGAATGATAAAGATTGTTCCAAAAGTAAGTTTCATCATTTATTTTTGTAAGGAAGCTTTATTACAAACAGAAACATAAATGACATAACAGAATACAAATTGTTGGCTATTTTTCCACATTATCACCACCGATATTGATGATATGGTTGTTGTACCATGAAATCAGTTTCAAGAAACCATCCTAATAAAACTACTTGATGCCTAGTGATGAAAGTTCTTCACAGCCTACTGCAACTCTTCTTTGCTTCAGAAAAAATGTCCCTGTGGTATTGACTTCAATGCTGAAGAAAAGTGGAAATCTGATGCAGCAAGCTCAGGAGCTATAGGCCAGATGATACAGTCTCTTTCCTCACAAGCACTGAATGTGTTCCTTTGTATCCCTTGCTGTGTGGAATCTTGCATTATCATCCAAGAATAAAATCGTTCGACTCATGAGTCCTGATCTCTTGTGTCGAATGTTGGACTTCAGTTTGGTGAAAGTATGGCAATAGCATACTTCATAGTCCCTGAGGTAAAGAAGCGAATCAAGACACCCTTCACACCCCAGAACATTCCAGCATAACCTTCTCTGCAGAATGTACATCTTTGAACTTTTTCATTGTGAGTAAATTGGGATGCTCTCACATCAATGAAGACAGACTGGAGTCATTTCTGATTTTGTGTTATGACAAATATATCATAGTCAGTGATGACTATGTGGAAAAATAGACAAAAGTTTGTATTTTCATTGTATGTTTCTGTTTGCAATAAAGCTTCATTATAAAAAAGCATCACAAAACTTACTTTCAGAACATCTCTCGTATTGAAATCTGACGATTTTAGCTTTATGATTACACAGTCATATCTTCTTTAAAATATGGTATTAAAATCTTCTACTCATGTCTTCAACTATTTGTGTATTTTCATATGTTTATGGGATTGTTATTTTATTTTATTGTTCTATTCATTTTGCCTTCTTGAATTTATCTTTTTTATCATAATTATAAACTTATGTTTATTCCTACATGCACAAAAGTTTTTAGATATTCTCATTTAAATATCTAAAATTATTATTTTATAATTATCTAAATGTAATACATTTTTTATTTGTGGTTAACTGGTATCTGATGACAATTTTTTAATTTTTCTCATAAGTTTGAAATTAGTTTAATCGATCAATTTTGAAAAAAGAAAGAAGAAAAAGAAAAAGTTTTATAAAAAGTAAAAACCATTTTTTTATTTTTGTCAACCTCATTAATAATTGAAAATTTGTGCACATAGGAGGAGTGATATTGAATTGTGTTAAGTTGTAAAAAATTTCAAATACTTTGAATATAATTTAAACTGAATCATTTTAAATATTTATTTTACTTGTTAACCCTTTTCTTATTATTAAATTTTTTTATATTACTGAAGAATGAAGTCTGCTATCTTTCTTTTTAGAAACTGCATAAATTTGAAGAAACCATCGGTATAGAATTTAACCATATCCGTCTTCTTGCTCGCGCATTGACTCATCGCAGTTTAGGCTATAATAATCTTACACTGTAAGTTCTTGTCTTTTTTTTTTTTTTTTCCCCATAAATACATTTTTTTTATTTCAGCGTCAGGCTTGAAGGACTTGGAAAAATGTTAATGTTATTTTCACTACATGTTTTTTACATTCTACTAAAACAACAGTTATTTCAATTCGAAAATTAAAATATGGTTATGCATTGATATGATGCTCATGACTGTAACATATAATCTCCACTCTTGAAAAACAAGAATTATGCACTTTTGAATTTCAAGTGTATTATGGAGAAAAAAGCTGCTCAGTAAATGAAAAAATACATTTAAGCTATTCAGAGGGTTAAATTTTATTCAATTTAATTAACTTTTCTATGCGAATTAAACTGTTAAAAAATAAGTTTCCACTGCACTAATTATTGAACATAAAAATTCGAATGCAACCCAGTCTATGAAGCATGGTGTTTGAAAGAAGCAGCTCACACACTCTCTTGAAATCTTCAAAAAGGCAGCTACTATGGTTGTCTTTCGTTCTCATGGCTTTGCCATGGGACGGGAGCTTCCATCAGTGGCGGTTTTTGTTGTCAACTGTTAGAATTCAGCTAATCATCACATGCATTTAATTCAAGTTTCAAGATTTTTAATTTGCAACTTCTTACAGCACGTGCAGTTTACAAGATTTCCAGTTTATTGAACCTAATATGGCAATCTCCTCATTAATGGTAAAAGGCAATTGTCAGTAAAAGCTGAATCAACTGATATTTTAGTGATTTACCATCAATATATTATAAACATCAATTAATTATTTGTCGCATCTTTTTTTCCCTCATCAATCATTGATAATAATCTATTTTTAAATTCATCTGAATGGATCTTATGCTATTTCATGAAGAATGATTTTGATTCCTCTATGAACAAGTGAAGAATACATCATCTACATCCGTTCAATGCATTGTTTGCTTCATCATTATTAATCTATGTAGAATTTTAACAATTTATTGTCATAAACTGTGAATTACATTATATTGGTCAATATATAAACATTCAAATAATGAATTATCATCAAAACTGTGTTTGATTAAAGGAAAGCAAATAAGGTAATCTATTTAAAATTAATGATGGATTTCCATTAATAATTATGAATACTCTTGAAATTGTCAAGTGTGCCAGCACATAATATCCATTTTAATAGATGATCAGGATTTAATAAAAAATGTATTAAATATGTTAATTAGTATTTTTATTTAAGTATTTCTTCTAGCTTCACTAAGTTTCTTTTTATTTTGTTATCTTTAATTTCATTATTGAAGGTAAGCTAAAATCTTTTTTTAATGATATTATTTATTTCATGTTTCTTTTTCATAATTTCAAAAGTTCATTTTAGTTAAAGTATTAGCAATTAATTAGTTACTCAGCTGAAAAGCCATTAACCACACAATGTAATTATTATTGTGAACATATTAAGTAACCCATAATTTAAGTATGTATTTATATAGGGTAAAAGCACCAGTAGTGGACCCTTTACCAGTAGTGGGCACATTTAAATTTAAACCCTGACAAGCTCTCTAATTCTTGCATAGTTATGAGCAGCAATCAGGGTTGGTGTTACTCTCCTATACTATTAATATCTACTACAAATTTTTCCAGCCATCAGTTTTAGAATGATGCTAGTTTTAAAAAAATTATGCTTTCTGTCAATCTGTCGTTTATTGTTGTACTTTTGAATAAGGAAATAAAATTTTCTTTGCTGTGAATCTATTTATCTGAAACTTATTTCAGGTACGTATATTTATAAAGAATTCAAGGCTGTTATTAAGTTTTAAAATTTATTTCAAATTATTCAGACAACTTTTAGCTGAACCACACTTTAAAATTTACCAATTTTGATCAAACATTTTATGTGGCAACCTCTTATAAATTTCAAAATACCAAATTTGAATTTCTTGAAAAAACCTTAAAATTGAATTTAAAAAATATATTTTGTCTGCTCTTTATAAGTATGAGAAATTAATTTTAATTCCTGAATAATTTTCCTTTATGTGGTAATATGTAAGAAAGCAATTACATTTTACCATCATCAGTTTTACTTCCATCTATTACATTCAATAGAAAAGAATGTTTTTGCTGAATTATTAGTTAGCCTTGTATATTGTCTATAAATTATGTACAAACCATGTTATTTACTTAAATTAAATCCTATACGAAAAACACATAGCACAATTTGAAATTCACTTGATCAATTTCTAATATAACCCCATTATATCCAAATTCCTGTTTGGTTGCCCTGTAAAGGAATGACAAATGATTGTCATACTATTTTCTACATGAAACAGACTTTTAAGCTTGTAAAAAGTATATGCTCATTTCATTTTATTTTGTGGAATCTCTATATGTTAAACTGTACTACCAGAAATTTCGCCCATATATGTAGTGTATTCAGGAATCTGTCCAGACTTTTGACAGGGGTTATTTTGGGGAAATTGTGAAAAATCTACATGTAATTTTGTGAGTCAAAATAAGTTCTCAGAAACTTTTCGGCTAAGGTCCTATTTTTGTGAAATTATAAAAAGTGTAATTTTGCAAAATAAAATTACGCTTAAAATATGGTTTTGTTTTAGAAAATGTGGATTCATTTTTACAGAACTAAACTCACATATATGCACAGGAACCTTTTATAAATTAGAAATTTAATATCAGCTTTTCGGAAAAGTACGGCAATGCATGTCCGATTAATGAGGCAGCCTGTTTGCTCTATGGAAGATTAGTTTTCGAAATGAAAGAGATTATCAAAGATTTATTTTCAGACTAAACATTTTGTGCAGGGTTCTTGTTTAGGATAAAAAATTTTGTGAAGGATCCTTTTTTAAGAGAAAAAATTTTATGAGAGGTCATTTTTTAAGATATAAAATTTTGTGAAGAGTCTTTTTTTAAAATATAAAATTTGTGAAGAATCCTTTTTTAAAATATAAAATTTTGAGAAAGGTCCTTTAACAAACCCAATTTTACATCTGAACAGACCCCTGGTATTTGAATTATCTTGGATTCTCTGTACATGAACAATTTGCTTGATCTGTATCAAAAGTTTAGTGTAGCATTCCTATATAATACAGAATTTGAATACATAAATTGGATTTCCTGCTGCTATTTGTTCTTCAGACATGCTGATAACAGACACACAAACATACTGCTGAAATAATAATGACAAGAGCTTAAAATTTGACCCCAAAACAATTCTTTTTTTACTGTGTATGGGTAAAAGAAAGTAAAAAATTAACTTACCAATGAGTGCACATAATGATACCCAAATATGTTTAGAATATATTGTTAATCAATAACAGTGTAAAATTGAGGAAGGGAGGGGATTAAATACACAGGCCTGCAATGAAAAAAGGAAATTGATAGCTGAACTTGATGTATTTTTTGGGGCTGATTAAAAAAAATATATAAAATTTCTATCATGTCATGTTTTCTTGAAAAATTCAGTTTTACTTTGATTTTTAACACATACATAATATTTTCTCCTCTTGGCCAGTTGTTACCTAAAAAAAAAATAAATAAATAAATAAAATAGTATGTTGATGATTTTTTTCTTAGAAACTGCATCATAATTTGATGTAAAAAGTACCCAAGGGAACTTTTTATTTTTCTCTCAACCAGAGGTGGCTTGTGTAATCTAGCAACAGTGGTTTTCATCCTATCATTGTACCTAGATTTATGTGGATAAGAACCACTGTTGCCAGATAGTACATGCAATTTTGTTTGCGAAAAAAATTATATCTTTATCAATTTTACGAAAAATCCTGACATGATGAAAAAAATTGGGGGTCATTTTTGAAATCAGTACATCCAATAACATAAAAATCGCTGAAAACTTCTCTTGTATTTTTCAAAAACTTCCAATTTCACAGGCCTGTGATATTAGCAAGGAATGTTTAAAAAAAAAAAATTAAAAATTAAAATTTTATTTTATTAAATAGTTTATGAGAAATTTTGATATACCTAATATATTTCAATGTATATGTACCTAAATTTTCATAACAGTAAGACAGTAATTTATGAAAAAGAGTTATGAAAATGTAACATTCAGAATATTTATTACTATCAGTTATTATGCTTTAACTGCTGTTACCATCATCCTTTAATTATAACAGAAGTTAAAAAGCTGCATAAGTAAAATGGAAGAAATTGCATGAAATAAATTTCAAACTAAACCATATTCTGTTCTAGTAACCCTATGGTTGGTGGTTACAGAAGGCAGAATTCAAGAATGCCAACATGGCTGAATAAATCAAATTCATGCTATAGTTACAGACCATCATAACATGGCATAATAATTTAACAGGCTGCTGTCAGTCATATTTAGTGCTGCAAGTAAATTTCTAAGCGATTATCTGTGCAATAGCTTAAATCGTTGATCTCTAGGTCCACTAGTATAAATTTTAAATTTTGAAGAACATTAGTGAGCGTGTGTTGGATAGAGAGAGAAAGTGAGGTAGAAAATCAGAATTCGTAAGTGTTCTAAATTTATGGTTAGAGGACATCCATAAATTACGTGAGGTGTTCAGGGGGAGGGCGTCGAGCTGAATCTTACCGAATCTCACGTGGGGGAGTTCTTGGCAAATATCACGTAATTTGTTTCTCGCAAAAATAGTGTAAAATTGTGAGAAAATTGAGTTAAATTCAAGTAAAACATGTTTCTTGACTTAAATATGGCAAAATCTGACACGATGATATTTATCATGACTATCCGAATGCCACAAAGCAGCACAGTAGCCTTTCAATTGTTTAGGCACCATCGGCCAGCCACATGCTTGACTCGACGAACATTGCAGCGTACGAGCCGAGTAACAGCGACGCACGGTCAAGTCCCAATCTGTTTTGTTTACGCCCGTAAATATTTCGTTACACAACGACTCGGACAACGTTTCGTTTTCACTTATTTATAAGGAGCAGATGATTTTACTGAAAATCACATGGATATTTTGGTTCCAATAGTCACTCTTGAGAGTGTGCATGAGTCCCCATGGACGTAATTAGAATAAATATTATTTTATTAATTTTAGTAGTTTCTCTTTAAGTATTTTATTTTTCAATTTTATTACTGTGATTCTAGACTACGATCTATGCAATCTTAAAAACCAGTTTTAACTAGTCTTCAATAAAAATAATAAAATTTTGTTTAAAAACGCATTTACAGTAAAAGTATGAATTTTGAAAAATCTCACATGAGATTAAGGAAGAGGGTCGAGCGAAATCTCACCAGGGGGGAGGGGGGGTCAAAAAATCGTCAAATCCACCTCACGTAATTAATAGACGTCCCCTTACTTTTCAGCTTGAATTTAGTTAGTTCTGTGCTCACTTTTGAAAACGAATTTCAATTAGAAAAAGTGTAGATTTTAGGGCTGGAGTATTTATCAATATATCCCCAAGTATCAATATTTTTTAAATATCGCAATAACGATATTAAAGATCTAGCTCTGCTGATATATCCCTCTAACGATATTTCTTTAGCGCAAACTCAGCGATCGCTCGAAGCGCCGATAAATAATGTTCCTCACTAGCACCTATCACCAGTCACCACGCTCGGAATAAAGAGAACGCCGAATAGCTTATTCACAGTCACGGATTAGGAGACCTAATCCGTGTTCACAGTGTTTTCTAAAAAAACAAACAAACCGTTTGGCTAGCGGAAGTGACGCAACCTCTTGTGCGCGCCACAAACCTGCATCACCGCGCGCCAAGCAAAGCCCGAAAAAAAAAGAGACCTGAATAGCTTATACTAATGCAACCCCCTTTTTCCCCTGCTATTACTCACTGACTAAAACTCCCAACCCCAAACAATCCTTCCTCTCCAATCCTCTCTTTCCATACCGCAATGTATCTACTTTCTTGAAAATATCACTGTCCAAAAACAAAAAGTCAATGATATTCATCAGGAAAATTAAACTATCACAGTATATCGACTTCCCATAGTATATCGACTTCTTAGAGTATATTGACTTCTCATTCTACATTCATGCATTTCCCTGGCTCTAAACGATAATATGAAAGAATTTATACTACCGTTAGTATAAGTTCTTTGATAATATTGCACATCATCGCTCGTGGATCGTAGGTGTAATACCGCAGACAGGCGATATAAAAACAAACGCTTATTATGAGTATGACGAATGAAAACGATATCTTTTCTTTTAGCTCATTTCCTGCTATTGGTTCATTGATATTGGTTTATTTCAAAGTATCCATATCTTCTGGCCAATAAGATGCGACATGTGTTTGACTCGCTTTGGGCTCAGTGATGCCAGATTGGGGATTTTGTCCCCATTTTGGGGATTTTTGAGGCTTTTGGACCAAATGTTTGTGGGGACTTTTTTGGGGAATTCTAAAATTTTTGGGGACAAATCTGGGGAGTTCTTCAACTCTGTCAATGTTGATAACGTAACGATTTATCCCTACGACTGGAGACTTTCAATATCTTTATTGGTATTTGGGGATTTTTTTTTTTTTTTTAATTGCCTTCTTTTGGGGAAAAATCTGAATTTTTATCACACAAAAATCTGCTTGATATTTTTTTTGAAAAAATTTTTATTTCTTCTTTTTTAGTAGAAATCAAATTGGGGATTTTTTCGAAAAGAACCTCCTGAATTGGGGAAATTTGAAGACCTGTTTGGGGAAATAATTTTCGACCATCTGGCATCACTGTTTGGGTTGTACATCAGTCCCTTTCTCCTTTCCCATGTTATCGAATGGGATTTTCGTTGCTTCGTTTTATAAAAATATCTCATTCAAAAATGAAGTTTTTCGAATTCTGTTTTTTGAATATTACTCTTTGAACGGGTCGCCTTTTAGCTTGGTGAACAATTTTTCGAAAAAAATAATTTAAATATTTTATTTCAATAAGTAAATTAAGTCTCTTAATTAAGACTCTAAGTGTGGATCTCTAAGTAAAATATTTAAATTAATTTTTTCGAAAAATTGTTCACTAAGCTAAAAGACGACCTCTTCAAAGAGTAATATTTAAAAAACAGAATTTAAGCTAAAAGACGACCTGTTCAAAGAGTAATATTAAAAAAAAAACAGAATTCGAAAAAGTTCATTTTTTAATAAAATATTTTTATAAAACGACGCGACAAAAATCCCATTGGAAAACATGGGAAGGGAGAAAGGGTGCTATCTGACTGATGTAAAATAAAGTTTTATCTTCAGTAATTTTACAGTGACAGTTTCTTTATTAAATTATATAATATTGGATAGTTTATTACTTTTTTTATGTAGCATTTATTTTTTCTCTTTCCTTTTCTTTCTTTCTTTTTTTTTTTTTTTTTTTTTTAAGCCGTACACGTAATTGCAAAATGAGTTACTTTAAGTAACAAAATGAAACTTTAACATAATTTTCTTTAAATAATATAATTTTTATACTGACAATGTATATATATATATATATATATATATAATGAAACTATTACGAATGTGAATTGAACACATATACATTTAAAAAATATTGTAATGATTTGGTAAGCAGATACAAAAATAAAAATGACAAGTAACTGACATTTAGGATGCATATAAGAGTTTTAAGTAAAAAATATTACTCTCTACGACCAAAAAAGGTGTATCCAATGGCAATTCTTAACTATTTAGAATGATTTTCCTTTTTATTTAATACCTACATCTTAAGACAATTTTTATTAAGCTTTATTTTTAGTAGAATTATGAATTTTGATATGCTTGGTACAAATAAAACACAGATCGCATATTAGCTGTGTTAAAATATGATTTTAAAATAATTAAAGCTTAAAATGGGAAGAATAGAGGACAAACTATACAGAGGTATACTAAAAAGCAACAGTATAAGTTATAAGAAACACAAAATATTGATTCACTTTTTATGCATTTTTTTTTTTTTTTTTTTTATGATAAAGTTATGGTAGTAATATACCAGAAAATACATGGAAAACACTTTATACTTGTATACTTTAAAATTCGTGTGCATATGTCTTTAAAAAATAACAAATATCTATTTTTTCCTATCTTGAAAGAAATATCGCAATATATCACATAATATCGATATTAACTTGGTGATATATCGCGATATTTAATTTCTGATATCGTCCAGCACTAGTAGATTTTATCCTTTTTCATTTATATTTTTTTTTACTTTCTCAATCCCATATACATGATAGAGAAAGTAATGTGTTTGGGTCAAATTTTCAAAATTATTGTTGCGTTTTTAAGTCCTCTGGATATGAAAATAATGTTTTTAGTGGTTGGTTTGTGTATGTGTCTGTTATCAGCATATCTCAAAAACAAATAGCAGCAGTAAGTCCAAACTCAGTATTTTTAATCTGTATCATATAGCAGGGTTGCCAACTGCTCCGATTTCTGCAGAGTTTCTCCGAAAAAATAAAAACTCCGCAACTCTGCGAGTTATTTTTTATGCTCCGCAAGTTCAGTCTTGACCACCTAGCTAAATATTTTTTATTAAATACATAAAACTGAATAGTGGCAGACACTGAAAAAAAAAAAAAAAACTATCTTTTTTCTTTCTTTCTTTCTTTCATTTTTTTTTTCCTTGCACACATCGTGATCCAATCCTTATCAACTTTTGATTTTGCATTTCCAACAGTTGCCGCATAAAACATTATTCTTTGAATTTTATTTTTTATCTATGAAAGCGCTTCAACGCCTCTTGAAAATAAAAAAAATAACAAAAATAACTTTTACAATCTAGTTGAAGAACCACATGCTTCATCGTAAATACTCATAAATAAATAGTAAAGAAAAATAAAAAATAAATAAAACATTCTAGTGCTAGGCATTGCATAATCGAAATATTGCTGACTCACGTCAGAACGGGAACAAGTATTTGTTTACATTAGCTGAGAGTGTGCTTAATTAAAACCGCAAACTGAAAGGGGGGAAGAAAGAAACCGAATGCCATGATTATGCGTTATTTTCATTTTCATTTAAACTCTATCAATGTTTCAGTTACCTTAATGCTTAATAAGTCGCTAAAAAATAATACTTTCTAACGAAAAAAATTGTTTATTTTAATTATTTATCGATAAAAATAATGGATTCAAAGCTACAGAACTTTAAGTACGATTGACAACACAAGGAATCTAAGATCAGGAAGAGCTATCTTCCGTGGGAGACTTTCTAAAGTGTCAGGCCGTAATCACGCAAGTTTTGGAGAAAACAGTATATAGTCGGACTTTAACGGAGGAATTGTCCTCTGTAATAGGAAACTTTCTTAAGTGTTTTAATATACAAGTTTCTGAGAAAATCATGGAAAATTTCGTTGGAGTTATCTACCGTTGGAGAAAGAAAAAGAATATTTTCTGTGCTTTTTCTTAGGATAACTGAATACGTGATAACTTAGTTTTTATAGTGCGTGGGTGATTCTAAGAAATTTCCATATCTGAAAATGGGACTTACACAAAAATCGTCGGATTTAAAATGGATGCGACACAAAAATAGCACAAGAAAATTGCATATTTTATAAATCAGCCGCAAAAAATGACATTTCAGTAATAATAATAATAAAAAAAAAGCTGATTTATGACTTAAAAAACACATTTTTAGAAAAATAACATCTATTTTAGCAATTAGTTTACGATTACATAATTTTAAAAATTAGCTGTAAAATAATTCCGTATTTCTATAAAAAGCCACAAAATTATACTTATAATGTAAATCATGTTTGAACAAAGCAAGAAATTCATCGATTAGCATCAAAATAAAGCCTTTTTCATCTATTAAACATAAATTTTGTTAATTAGCGGCGAAATGATTGCGCATTTCCATCATCGGCTACAAAAATATCGCGATTTACTGAAATCAACTGGGGGAAAAAAAAAAAAAAAAAAAAAAACTTTATTGGCTAGCAGCCAAATGATAGCATATAAAATGTAAATTTTTGATTATTAGTGGGTAAGCGATCCTGTATTAGCGAAATCTACTTCAAAATTATTCCCGATTTCCGAGATTACACTTTGAAAAAAAAAATGCAAATTTCACTGATTAGTGGCAAAATAGTTGAGTATATAAGCAGACCCGCATAATATACACGAACGCGCGAACGGTGTTCGCGGAAAATTTTCTGAACTTGCGGAAATTTTCCGCGGACGGTAATCGAAAAATATTTGTTGATTTTACGGAAAATTTTCTGCAAACAGTTATCGTGGAAAAATTGTATGGCTACGTACTGGTCTTGCGGTTGAAACTTATCACACCACAAACTTTTTTTGGCTTTTACATCACAAACTGTGTGTGTCCACTTTTTAAAAGTCTTTGCGCGCGAACCTCCAGACCGGCGCACCAACGGAGTCCGTGACATCACAGCCCACGCGCGGTCCGCGGCGAACGACGGCACCGCGAAAGGAACGCACGGGAAGCCGGCAGAGAGTGAAGGAAGACCGGGAGAAATAACGCACGCTGACCGTCAATCTGAGGTACAGCGCGATCCTACGAAAAACAAAAACGGATTGTTCTGAAATTTATTCTATTTGATTAATTAGTCCAAAAAAGGAATTGCCGGATATCATGTTGAATTTAAACAAAATAATTTCACTTTTAATTGAATTTGGAAAACAGTTCTTACGAATTAATTTTGAATATAAAAGTTTAGATTTTAGCTATTAATTGAAGTAAAGTTTAAAAAATGAAAAGCTATTAATTGAAGTACAGTTTAAAAAATAAAACTGTCGACTGATTTACGTTTGCGATGACGTCATAGTTTCTCCCACGTTCGTTTTTTGATAGTTTATGAATTTCGAATTTCTTTGTTTATCTCTGCCGACTTGCGCGGATTTCAGACGTTGGCGGATTTTAGATCGGCGGA